>JBAMYA010000014.1:6984675-6997726 GCA_037176975.1 Arrhamphus sclerolepis | reverse complement strand
TATATATAAATGTATATATATATATACACATATATCAACATTAGTTGAAATCAGGGTTGTTCTATAATCAAGCCAACAGGAAAAGGTAGACATTAGACAAGAGGACATTCCTGGAACTGGCAAAGATCACTCTTTACTGTGTACCTGAAGCTCGTAGTGCACCTTAGCAGTCTTCAGTGCTATTGGGACAATGTTTTATAGACAAATGAAACAAAATCAGAACCTTTTGAGATGAATCCTGAAATCCCAGCTTAACAACATCAAAACATTGTCCTACTGGGGAAGTATAATGGAGAGAGCATCATAATTAGTCCACTTGCCAGCATGATCTCCAAAATCTACTAAGATATGTTACCACATAATGTCAGACTATCTGCTCAATGAAACTTAATGTGTGTTGGGTTACGAGCTGGATCAAACTAGATCCACTTCAGAATGACAGAAAGACACTCAGCCTTCTGGAGAGGCCATTCAGAGCCCAGCTCATAACCCTATATACACTACATGCCATGGAATGACTTCAACACCAGACATCATACAAATGAAGCAGTCCTGTTTAGAAGAATGGTCAAAATTTCCCCCTGAACTTTCTGCAGCTCCTGTCCAGAGCCAGAGAATGACTGAAGACATTGCCATGGAAGCTGGTTGGACCAGATCTTAACTACAAGGGTTCACTTGCTTTTTCCACCAGCACTGTGAATGTTTAATGAGTGTTTCAATAGAGACTTCTTGTGTGTTAACAGCTTCAGAACACTGTGTCTGTACTGTGACTTCAATGAAGATTAGATCAT
Source organism: Arrhamphus sclerolepis (assembly GCA_037176975.1). Taxonomy (NCBI): domain Eukaryota; kingdom Metazoa; phylum Chordata; class Actinopteri; order Beloniformes; family Hemiramphidae; genus Arrhamphus; species Arrhamphus sclerolepis. The sequence goes on along the minus strand of JBAMYA010000014.1, from coordinate 6,996,935 downwards.
ATTTTATGGAAAATCTTTGCAGAAGACTATTAAATTCCAAAGGATTCACTTACATTTTATATGCCACTTTATATAGAGAATGAGATGTCTCTGCGTAAGTCCTGTCAAGGGTCCGAAAAAACATAGTGGCTTTCACCTTTTCCTTATTTGCTCTATTGCTGTATATTTTACTTTAGTCCTAATTTATTACAAAAATAAACTGTTCTTATATATCATCTTATTGACACAGGAGACAGCTTTTAACTTTAGCAAAGGTCTTTGTTTACCCAGTTATTGTCATGCAAGGAAAGCACCAAGCATGTGTATTTTTGGTAAATTGACATTTCTAATATGCATGTTCTCAATTGTTAGAAAATAATTGGTTGGCATTAATGTGCTGGACGATCCAACCACAGCACACCATGAATATCAATGTGGCATCCCACCATGAGGAGGCATGCAGACATGTAGTTGCTGTCAGGCAAAAAGACATTACTGCAGGTTTTCATGAAGAATTAAATTGATTTTCAAGGCAAGTAGGTATTTATTAGACCATGTGTGTACAGAAGTCAACCACCCAGTGTTGCACTGCTGCATAAAATGATGATTATGATGATGATTATGATGTAGCGTTGGTGAAAAAGTTAATTTTGCCGAATTATAAGAATCACCAGTGTCAAGTGTCACATTTTGTGATATTTAATTTCTGTGACTGGAAGTATAGACAAAGACACCAGAACCATATTCATTAACTTCACATCAACGCCATCAACCACAATCAAAGTACTGAATCATAGATTGTTTTTACTTTTCTTTTCCTTTGCTTTATTGCTAAGTTTCAACAAAAATGAAATGTCTCAGAGGAAAAATATGCCACGTCTTTATTCTGAGGTTACACACTGCAGATTTTCTTTAAATCCAGCTAGATCTGCCATGACATTGGTGGCAGGAATGTGAGTGAGAGCAGAAGTGAAGAAAAATGAATGCCTAAGAGTAAAAAGAGTGCTCAGGGTAAAACAGTCCAGCTAGGCAAGAAGAGGAGAACCAAGGAGAGGTCGAGCCAGGGTCAGTGAAGGCCCGGCGGCCATGGATCCTTCTCCGGGAGGACAGACTCTGATAAGGCCAGGGTAGCTCATACACTGCTGAGGTTTATGAGGGCACTAAGATAACAGCCTGCTGATAGGACCAACCGACTCAGCTGGACTGCAGATAAGAGGCAAGGACTTGTTGCCCTCGACATGAACAAGACTTCTAATTTCCACTGGGCCTGAACCAATATTTTGTGGTGGCAGCATTGCTATTTTTGTTTCTGTTTTGTGATGTATAACCCGTAGTGACAGCATTTTGTTTTTCCATTTGTTTGCTTTGTACAACCTCCTATCGAATTCTGTCAAAATTGCACAGATCTTTAAATGCAAACTCAATTTTGTGAAGAAACATAATCCACAGATATCAGAATCACAATGAAAAAAAGTATATGTCATGAAAACCTTGCAGTTGGGAAACTTGCTTATTTTAGCAGCCCTGTTCCAGAAAAATGCTGGAATTGATATTAGCTTCAGTAAATATGTATGAGTAAAAGAGTGATTTTTGATTTTCTCAAACCATGTGCATTATTTATAACACAGAGCTACATGTGCTGAGCACTTCTACCCAAAGGTGTGATAAGCCTGAACTGTGCTTCGACATATTTGTATTTTATATTGTGCACAGACTGAAATACAGTCGTCAAACCTCAGCCTAGTGCCCCAAGGACAAACAACGTTGGGTAGGAAATATTTTAGCTTGGAAGAAAAATGCTGGTTCAATGATCCTTTCCGTTTAATATTCACCTCACTCTGCATGCTCCTCCCACAAGCTCTGCTCCTGCTGTTTGAAGTTAACCCAGCCTGCTGACTGCCTCCTTGGCTTAATGCTCTGAATATGCACTTGAAGAGTGATGTATTAGCACTCACTGAAACACCCTCCCAGTGTACTTCTAGGTTCTACCGCTTTGTTATTAAATTTGTCTTCACATGAAAAGTTGTGAGTCATTTAACTTAGTAAACTCTCAGTACTGAGTTCAGAGTTGTTGTTTTTTTATATAAATCATTCACACACACATACAGATATTAAAGTAGCACAATGGAACTTTTTGCAATTAAACTTTTGCAGTTAAGTTGCTTTTACGACACCGTCCAAGATTTGTTCTCTTACTCAGTCACTTACTTATTTTCTCTTCCGCCATTACATCCTTGGGTCTCTTAATTATATCTGCCATTATGTGCACTCTGCAGAGCTGTGAAAATATTCTTCGCCTGACTAACTTCCACAGTTTTTACTGTTTTGTCACACTTGCATTCTGCTTTTTCTTTTAGATCATCAAAAAAATTTTAATACCCAGACAAAGAAAACTTGAATAAATGCAAAAAGCTGGGGTTTTTTTGTTTGTTTTTTTTGTTTTTTTTTAAAGATTCAGGATGGACCCAGAACAAAATCTAAAACACTGCAGGCCTCACCTACCTCAGTTAAGGTCAGTCTTCATGATTCAACAATAATAAAGAGGTTGGAAAGTCCCAAACTACTGCTGACCAAAAAGAACAGCCAATGTTACATTTGCCAAAGGACATCTTGATGATTCCCCAGATCTGGAAAATATACCGTGGAACTTTTTGGAAGGTATGTGTCCTGTTACATCTGGCTTAAAACTAACACAGCATTTCTGATAAAGAACATCATACTAACAGTCAAACACAGAGGTGGTAGTGTGATGGTCTGGAGATACTTTGCTGCTTCAGGACCTGGATGACTTGTTGCAGTTGTTGAAACCATGAATTCTGCTCTCAACCAGAAAATCTTGAAAATCTTGTCCAACTATCAGTTTGTGGCCTGATGCTGCAGAAGGTCACAAACTGATAGCTGGACAATGATCCAAAGCACACCAGTGAGTCCACCTCTCAATGGCTCAAATAATAATAATAAAAAGAAGAAGAAGAAGAAGAAGACACTGTGGCATAACCTTACACACAGGCTGTTGAAGCTCAAAAACTTTCCAGTGGTGCTGAATTAACAGCGGGACAAAATTCCTCCAGAGCAGCAAGAAAGACTAATTGACAGTTACTGCAAGCAATCTGAAATGTAAGCATAAGAAAACAGAAGAAATCTGTAAGGGAGCAAATACTTTTTCGCAGAACAGTAGCTCTTGGAGCTAAATTCATTGTTGTTCACGTGTGACATAGTGCTGCAAGTGACACACAATTGCCAAATGACACACGTGGGATGGGAATCCAAATTTTTTTTTTTTTTGTGAATCGCTAGGACTGAAGCCTGCAACAGATAGACGATGCTTCCTGAAAGAAAACAAAAACTCCCACAGACACAACTGAAACAGATATTTCAACATGAAAGAAAGTCTCTTGTGCTGCAGTGAAGTGAACCGGGGCTGTCCAGGACTGAGCTCATATGGTTTGTCATCATCACTCACATTTACATTAACATTTACTCCAGCAGGTGGCCACACAAAGCCAAACTCTCCATGACTGCGTGTGAACACAATACTCAAACCAAGCACCTCCTTTCAACATGTCTGCTGCCAGCTACTGCGTTTCAGCACCATGGCTTCATGGGTAGTCACAACGCAAGTCGTAAATCACAGTTTATTTCCTGCCGACAATGATGTGCAGCCATACTCCTGCACAATTTTGTTTTTCTATTATTCTCTTTATGAGTAGCCGGCCGGCCTCAGTAACTTGTCATTCAGCTGGACTCTTGATGCCGAGTCAGATGTGATCGAGGGAAAAGATTGCTGAATGGTGGGTGAAGGGAAGGAAGAGAAAAAAAAATATATCAGTGTTGTCACAGAGTGCAAATTACTGTTATCATTTTTAACAATGTTAAGACTTAAACTTTTTATACCACACGAATTGAATGGAAGATTTTACGCAAGCGTTTTTTCACAAATTCTCAAGATAAATGCTGAGATGAAGTTCAAAATAAACTAGAGATCAAACTAGCATCTAAATCTAAAGAAAAGTGTTTGGAGATTGTGAAGATATTCTAACTTAATACTATTCCATTTAGTCCACTAACCTTCTGATATAATAAAAAACAATTTTTCATTTTGACTATTACTATCTTCTTCTTTGTTCTATGAGATACTATTTTAAGATTGCTCATTTCTTTTATAACGTTTATCAGCTGTCCCGTGCCATGATTATCATCTCTTTATTTTCCTGTCAAGGTTTGCTTGATTTTCGACCATCATCTTTTTTAAATTTCAATTACTGCAGAACTGTGGAACAGTGGAACTCTGTCCACTTTTTCAGCTGCCATCTGTTCAATCAAACATAAACTTCATCATGTACCAATGCATCTGTCCATCCATCCAATGGAAACTTGTGGAGACAACAGATGAAGATGTCCTCATTGCTGCTTGTGTGTGCACCTAAGTATCTCTAACTCCAGGCGTTTGTGGATTAATATGTGTATTTGACGGTATAACACCCGTCTTCTGTTCCTCTGAGGCATCTCCTTGTGTTCTTCTCATGAATCCACCCTCGTTGCTGCTGCAGCACGAGTCCACAAACCCATGTGCACACGTCTGATGCGCTGTATTATTGATGACAGGAGCTTCACTTCCAGCATTGTATTTGTGCAGCATGTTTTATCTGGAAGAATCTTTAAGGAGCTCCTCGTTTGTTCAGGAAAAAAGAAGTTAATCTGCTTTTGCCTGTTTGGGCACCGCTAGAGAGGATAGCTTTATTTGACTGCCTTAAGGAACAATTTCTCACACAAAGTTGGTTGTCGGATGTTGTGTGAAACTGTCTGTTGTTTTTTTATTGCAAAGTTTGTTTTGTGCTTGTCAATTCAAAACGAACAATAAAAGACTTGAAACTAAATGTTGTATATATGATGGTATGTATTTAATTGAAAATGATGGAATGTTTCTGATATACAGAAGGATTGGATTTGACAACTAGTCAATGAGAAATTCACAAGAGACTTTTTAGATTATACATGTGTATATATATATGTATATATATTCATTCTGGTACAACTCACCTGGGAGCAATATAAAAAACTTCTGGATGCAATCTGTCTTGGTTACTGGCCCGACACTTCTGTGTGTGCTGTCTTGAAACAATTAGACCACACTTTAACATTTCCACTCTGAATGATTTGTTTGGCTCTCTGAATGCTGTTGCTGTCATTTTTCAGTTGCCCTCAACAATTCTCTTTTTCCTCATCCCCCCCCCCACATCTTTCATGTTGAACTCTTTTCATCCATGACTTTTTTTTTCTTTTTTTTTTTTTTTTTACTGAGCTCTCACACTGTCTCGTTCTCTCCTCAGTCACCTTCACTCCTCCTCATCTTCCTCCTTCTACTCCGCTGTGTTTTATGGCAAAAAGCTGTTATTCCGCTCGGCTGAAGCCCGACTCCTCTCTGTAATATTTCATTCATCAGAACAATTAAAGCGGAACATTGGTTTCCAGGGTGATAATTAGGGTTTGATGAGTGAACCTGAACGCCACCAGAACAAGACAGCTTGATTACTCTCACTTGCCGGTCTCTGTGCTATTCCAGGGTTATTATCCATTGTCTTGTCAAGCAAATAGAGGAAGAAAACAGCCATGAAATGGAGAGAGCTGCGACTTCTAGAGACAGACAGAGACAGAAGAGCGGAGGTGGAGAGAGTCATGGGAGAGTTTGTTAGAGATGAGTGGCTTGTAATAGAAACAGGTCTCTCAGATAGTGATACACCACATTAACTATCTCCTGCTTCTTTTCAGTAAAACACTCACGGCATCTGTAACCCCAGGGATTTTCCCAAACTAAAAGATCTACAGTAACTTGCTGCTGCTTCCTCATTATTAGGACATATTTCAGGAGTTTTCTCTAAATTTTCTCAAGTTCAAGGCACTCCTTACATTTAAGAGATTAAAGTTAAAATAACTGTAGTAATTGTCTGCAAATGCAAGAAATGATAATGATTATCCAAAGAGCAGTACATTTGTACTTTTGAAAGACAATGAAAAGCTTTGTTTCCAGTTATTTCTTTGTTTCAAATTATTTTATTTTACTGTAGGCTATGATCACAGTGACACATGCAGTGTAACAGCAGCAAAAAGGAGTTTTTACTACGTCCAAATATTAATTCCAACTTAATTTGAAGGTATATTCTCTTTTTTTTCTGGATGAGTGATTTAGCTCACAGAGATCTCCCTTCAAACTTTTCTGCTTTAACAAAGGTTATGCAGAATGTTACCCTGTGACTTTTGTAAATTTTCTCCACCAATTATAAAAAGATTAGGACAAACCTCCTGTAATGTCACCCACAGGTCTCCTGAAGAGTACTTCTGCAGCGTCCTGAACAGGCACCATGTCGCAAATGGGCAGAATGAACAGGGCTGGGAAGCCAGCTGGAACATGCCCACCTAATGTCAGTCACAATTAACTATCGTAGCCTAGCTGGCTTATTTTACCTTTTACCTACGATGCTAATTTATTTAACATCAAAGTCATTCTGATCAAATCTGTCCAGACATCCTCATTTCTAGTGTTGCTACTGAAAAGACACCAGGAAGTGATGCTTTTCTTTCCAACACTGTCACACATCTACTCTTGTTCTGTCTCTCAGTTTCCCTTCCGTCTTGACGTAAGAATCCTACATTTACACTGGAGGGTTCAAGAGACAATATATATGCTCATATCATGCGGAAGACTTGTATAAATAGTTTAATAGACACAGGTTCATTTACTTTTATCTTCTATTTCACTTGCATTTATTGAAAATATTCTAGGTTTTTCCTTCCATGCATATCTGCATATCTTTTTCAGGGTCAGAAGCTAAACCCAACTGCTTTGCACACTGGTTCCCTAACTGTTTACATGTTTAAATGCAGAAAATAAATTGTATATGGGGAACAAATTGGAATAAAAATGACCAATGATGGCTGCATTGTAAATGTAGCCAGTATCACCTCTGCCATGACGTCCACGGTAGCTCTGTTGTCCAGGTCCATCTATCTTTGACATTTGTGTTGTAAAGCAATACACAGTTCTCAAAAGAGACAATCAGGAAGGGGGTCCAAAGTTACTTTGGTTGGTTTTTGCCTGTTGTAGAGATGGGAGACTTGGGTGCTAAATGAAACTTCCTACAACTAATTTTAATAATCCTTTAAATTAGATTTTAACTGGTATTTGAACTTGAAAAAAGAAAAAAAAACCTCCTGCCTTGAGCAGTTTAAGTTTCTGACAGTGGCTTTCAAAGTCATGTCGTGACAATGCAGCGATGTTGATGGAGTTAAAGCCTAATGAAGTATTGATTCAAACCACCTTTTGCTGACAGGTTTTGCAGCCACGTCTCAAAGAATCTAACTAGGTTGTAATAACACGGCAAGTCATGCAGTGTGTTATTGCTACTCTTTCTGTTATCGTGTGTCATTGCAAAGCATTTACAGTATAGTTAAGTACTAACAATCTGTCTGGCACTTTTTAGGGCAGCCCCAAACATTTGGTGTGTTGTTTTGTTCATAAAAAGACACAGATGCTCACACACAGACAGAAGAACTCAATATGCATTAAAATGCGCCAGAAATAGCATAATGTTTATATTTAATGCCATGAAAACAAGTCGGGCTCATGAGTAAATTTTCAACACTAATGGCACTAACGTTGACTGATTTTACAGCTTCAGTTAACTAATTTTACTCAGTGCTTAATGCAAAGCATTTTAATTGACATTCAAAAGCCCAAAATTGTTCCCTACTTTTCTCTGATTTTAATTTTTTTAATTTTTATTTCTGTCACATATTCCACAGGAAGCACTGGTGAAGGTAATGCACGTATTCATGTGTTAATTGCATGCAGATGTTCTGTGATACAGATGTTCACTGATTTGGTCCAAAACTGTCTGACTGCAAATAATTCTAATAAGAATCGAGTATGCATGAGGTAGCAGGCATTAGCATTTTTGCCGTGCTTCAACATGACAGTTATTCTGCACGACATCCAGTTATGAACATTTCTCAATAGAAAAGTTGTTGCGAACTGTTGTGACATGGTGACAAACATGTCGACATGCTGCATGGAGGTTTTAATGCATATTAATGATATGCAGTCCGTTCCCTTAGAAGAATAGCCAATCAATTAATCGGACATTACCAATTCAAGGTTGTGACATGGGAGCATCAAACAATGAATGGAGCGTTTATTCTTGACCTTCTGAGTAACAAGCAGGAACTCACATGTGTCTGTATGAGAATGTTTGTATTTGGAAGGATAGCTTAGCACCCAAAGGTGTGGACAAAGGGAAAAATGTTGATGTGTTACATTTTTTTGTGAGACGGCAGTGGAAGGTACCAAGAAGATTGCAAAGTTTGCATCAGCTTGACAGGTACGCAGCTACTGGCGTTTTCATTTCCTGGATCTAAATGTGGTCGACCTTCCAAAGATACTGTTCCTTGCAGCATGCAGCAGAAGAATAATAGCTGCATGATGTCTGAAGGTGGAGCTGACCCCACTGTGTGCGTACAAAACATCGTTCCTACCAAGTGGAACTAAATGACTTGCGGCCCTCCTTGCTTCTCCTTTTTTTTTTTTTTAAAGGGAAGCTGAGTGACATTTCATGGCGCCATGGCACTTACATCACAATAGCCATCACTTCAAACTTGTGACGCTCCATTTGCTTAACGATTAAACACAATGAGGAGGAGGCTGGAAGAATTTTGCTGCTAATTCAATGCTTTAATGAGCCTGGTAATTAGAGTTAAATGTTAATGAATAGTAGGTACGGCAATTCAGCGCTAGGGCAAGAATTTCAGTTGAACCCAGTGGGTCGAGGTTCCTCCCGGTAAATAGTGCATCATGTGATAAATAAAAGCAACACTGAACTCTGGCAGGAGTGTGTACTATCAACTGACTGTGATTACTCTAAAATAATGCAGGTGAGTTTGGTGAAAAGTGAAAAATGCACCTCATTTATTTGATTTACAAAAGTCGAGACAACATAACTGGTAGTTAATGACCAGTTGCTTTAAATGGTAGATGCTAAATTTGGGCTATTTAGTGTGTGTGAGTGTCTTATTGTCATTTTCCTTCCTTTTTAAAATGTTCGATCGTTTTGGTGAAAAGAAAAACAGAATAGAGGAAAGAAGGTTAAAAAAAGGGACAAGAGGAACAACTGGAAGATGGAAGGGGGGATTAGCAGAAGGAAGTGGGAACTGGAGGAGGGGGTTTGGAGGGGGTGCAGCCTCCCTGTGTGTATGTGAGAGAGAAAAAGGAAGTGGTGCTCCCCCTGCAGCAGTCTGTCGGCTCGGTGTTCACGGTGGCTGAGCAGAGTGGAAGGCACTGCTGGCCCGCAGGGAGCACTTGGCACGCCATCAGCTCTGCACCGGGCACGCTCGCCGCCCAGCCAGCACAGCCCAAACACACAAGCATCGGCGATCAAAACAACGCCAAACAAACACGCACCAAACACACTGACAACACGTGGCGGGAGGGCTGGGGGTGGGGTGGAGAGCTGGCAGAGGCACAGCAGAGCTGTGGTGGTGGGCTTGAGTGAGCCTCATCCTGCTCAGCTACTCACACACAGAGGTGAAAGAAGCATCAAACTGTCTCAAAGAAATGTATTTACAAACTCTATTACTTCTGCGACATTCAATGGATTATTTATTTATTTTACACTTACAATGGCATTCATTAAATTGTCAAAATTTCTGCTTCTCTGTGATCTCCAAAGTCATAAATGTAAAGTTGAAACGCAATTTTAAGTGCAAGAAGTATAATATTGTTATTTTTGTTTTGGAATTTTTTTTGAGTGGGAGAAAAAGAAATAAAGTTTGCAAGAGCTTTTGGCCGTAAATTTCTTTTTACCAAGGTTTCAGGCTTCAGCTGCAGCTCAGGGGTAAGGCTCACTCCCAGCTATTATGAAGAGCCAGGTGATATAAATTCTAACGTGCTATAAATAATCAAGCTCTTTAAATCTTGCATCAAAATTCTGCAGTAACAGGCACTTTTAAGCATGTAACTGGAATTCCAGAGATCACAACAAAGCAGAAGGAAATTTGATAAATACAGTAAAGCATTTTCAGGAAGCTGTTTACTTTTTTTTTTTTTTTTTGAAAAATGCCATTTTGCAGGATCAGTGGGGGTCTGAAGAAATTGGAAAACCTTCAGAGTAAATCACGGGGAGGGGGGTTATGGTTTGGTCTCATGCAACAACCAGCGGCACAAAGAACATTTAATTTGCAGCAGACAAATTTCACAAAGAAAAAAAAATTAACATATTTTATTTGTTAAACTTCCAAACATGTATATATTAAATTTGAGACTGAGATTAAAGAAGTTAACAACTGTTGAGGTTCAGAAAGTCACAGCTATTAAAAGACCACACCTCACCAGTCATGGTCAGTGACCAAAGAGTGTAATGTTGCTGAAAAAAAATGATAAATTCTAAGCAACTAAAAGCTTCTCACACATAAACTAATGGCAATGGACACAAGCTCACCATCAAAATAACACTGAACAACGTGTTCAAGGAGGAAGAGGAAAGCTGCTGCTCTCCAAAATGTAAGTCTGACGTTGGCTGAAGATCTTGTGGATAAACCAGAAGGTTTCAAAAAGAAACTTTCATGGACAAGTCAGAGCAGCATAAAGTGTACTGGTTTACATGCTGATACTTATCTTTGGAGAACGGAAAGCACTGAAACTCCAACATGCAGTGGGATAAGGGCTGGTCATGGTTCCAGCCTGCTTTGTTTCAGTTTGCCCAGATTTAGCGTCCATGCTGAATGGTGGCAGCAAGTAAACAACCTGACATTAATCGTGCATAAATGTTGCGACCTGAAATCAGGAGTTCAAAAATACACCAGCGTCATAAGGTGAAAGTTGCTCTGTGAGGTCATCATGAGGTAGTCGTCTGATAGTTAATTAAGCAGAACTGACAGATTGTTTTTCTAAATGGCAGCACCATCAGGAGATAGTGTACATAATCAAAATGGTGAAAGACTGAATTATCTTCCAACATCTCCAGTAAACTATGCTGTATTGGATCTTTTTGTTTTTAAGTGACTTTCTTGCTTGAATATTCTTTTATTTTTAACCTTAAAACTATAAGCACTATGCTATAGTATGGGTAATGTTAGGTCCATGGCAAAGAAAATAGTATTCAGCTGAAGCGGTTAAGGCTAAGATTAAGTTCTTTTTATCTGGAGGACACCCTGCTCCCTGCACTGGCACTAACAGTAGCATTCACTGTTAACTAACGTGCAGAATCCTCCAGTACCGACACAATACAAGACTGGAGCAATTTCTATATTAATTTGGTGACTGCTACAAAAATAATCCATGCACCACATCCAACTCCATATTGCTGAACATTACATCATTTTGGTGCCATCAGTAATTACGTTGAAAGGTGAGATTTCAATGTCAGGAGAAGGACATTGTCGCCCTCCTTTTTTTTTTTCAAAGCACAGCCAGTGGTTTATGCTCCAGTAAAACAAAATAAATATATATGTACACTTCCCTGAGAGGTTGATGGAGTTCATTTTCAGTTGATCTCAATCAGCTCCTTCACAGCTCTGAAGCTGCTCTATCATCAGGCTCCAGGCAGCAGCTCTCAGATGCCGAAAAAAACCACCACAGGTGCCAATGGGAAACAAGTCTCAGTATTCAGATTCCCCCTGGACCATACTGATAATGGACAAGGCAGGTCTATTGCCAATGCTGCCTTAGGTCCAAAAATTGAAAAGAGCAGTTCTTTTTTTGAGCCTCATGTTGCATCCTCAAGACTGAGACAGCAAGGCCGCAGCATGGGATGAAAACAAAATAAAATAAAATAAAATAACATTTACTTTAGGGTCTAAACTGAAAAATTAATCCACGTCTTGACAGTACTCTGAATTAATAACATGTTCACTCAAGTACCGACTTTCCTTTTCCAGCTGCTCCTTTTTTTCGGGGGGGTCAGGGGTTTTGACACAAGTTTTACGTCCTTCCGACGCAACCGGGATTCAGACCTGGACCTCCAGCATGGCAGCCATATGCACTACCACTAAGCCACCAGGGAGGCCGCACAAGTCTGCAAGTGTTATGAAAATACTGTATGTTCAACAATTTTGATCAATTAAAAATAATAAAAAATGTTGCTTTAATAATATAGCAAAAAGCATTCTTATGTGCATCATTTCCATAAGACGAAGAAATATGCACAAGTTTACAGTCACATTTCATAGTTTGTTGGGTTGTTTTGTAACATGTGATTTTCTTTGTATTATTCATATTTAATTATTTTATTTTT
>JBAMYA010000014.1:6967027-6983973 GCA_037176975.1 Arrhamphus sclerolepis | reverse complement strand
GTGGATACATAAGGCATGATTGTGGTCATCATCACTGTCAAATTCTGCTGACATTCATAAACAAGCCAGTCTGCTAGTAATGTTAAACTGAGCTTTTTTTTAACAGAGTTTTTTTTACATACAATGAGTCCCAATCCTCGACTTTCTATATGCAAATACAGACATCCTGCTGGTGAAACAGGAGTCCATTGTCTCTGACTGCAAACAACTCGATAGTTGACATATATCTATAAAAGAGAGAGAGCACTGACTCATATTTATGTGTGTGAAATATCATTGCATACTATTAGAAAGCGCTGCATAATAATTAGCACTGCCTATTTAACTTGATCAAACTGCTATGAATTATTAAATCTCTGCCCCTAAAGTCTGCTTTTTATATTTGCCTGTCATCGAAGGCTCGTAAAGTCAAGCAATGCAGTTTGTGTCACTTTTTAAGTGACACAGTGTAAGCTAGGTGTAAGCAGATGCATAATAAACCAAATCAATGGCAATTTATCAAGTCTGTTATGACATATCCACAGATTCTTCAAAACTAGTGGCTATGTAGGCTGTGACTGAATGTGTTGACATTGATCAACTATTCAGAATCTAGCAGCTCAATATCATGTAACTGTTTTATAAATATAATTGATTTAAATTTAGAGCCCAAAACCCAGGACTATTTTTTTCATTTGTGTGTCCAACTGCTACAGCAGCTTCTGTTTAGACAAAGGTCACACAGCTTTGCACTGAAAAACTGTGACACTTTGCATAAGAAAATATGCTTAGTTGGGCAGGGTGGTACTTTTCTTAGATGCTCCTGCTTTTAGATTTTTATCTTTTTTTTTAAAATTGCTGTTAACAGTATATGTAACGTGTTATCGGCTTGAACAGCAGAAGGCTGGAAATCAGTTCTATGTATGTTTTAATTTGCAGGATATATGGAAAAAGGGGTGAAAATCATTGATCTATGTAATATATTTGCATTTCCTACACTCCCCTGATGTGAGCACCAGCGCCAGTACTTGGGTTTGATTTTCTTATAGTCTGGCAATTCAGGACTTGAGAATCTGCCAGCAAATCTGGGAGATTAACCCGGATCTGCTGATAGCTGCGCACTCTACACTCTACCTGCCCTTCATAAAAGGATGGATGAGGTAGATACAGAGAGGAAGTGTGGGTGGTACAAAGGGAGTGGAGATTGTTCTGCTAAAAAAGAAAAAAAAATAAAGTAGAGATTACAAGATAAGGCATGATAAATATGCAGCATGATATGTGAGACGCAACCATGTGGAGAGCAGGTAAGGAGGAGGATGGCTGAAGGACGAGATGAGAAGAAATGATGAAAGGAGGAGAAGCAGATACGGGAAGCAGTTACACGGGAGGAGGAGAAGACTAGGAAGGGAAGAAAAAGTATGGAAGAGAGAGAAGGAGAGGAGTACTTGGATTCTTGGAACTCAAGTGTCAAAGAATGGAAAGTTAACTTTGCCATTTCAAGAAACCTTTTAGGCAGATTACAGCTGCTTACGCGCCAAGTATTAGCTGTATTAGAAGTTACATCATGCTACTGTTCCTGTTGCTGCGAAAAGGCTGAAGTATTAGCACTCATGAATTATGCAGCATATTTCATTTTTGGCTTTGATAAAGACTATTGGAGCAGTAAAAGCTGAATAGAAAAGGCCTTCTTTCTTTCATTAATAAATCACTATCTGAACTTTCACACACACTTGCACACAAGTGCTGCAGTATGAAACTGCACGTACAAATGCAGAGATTTTACAGTTCATAAACATTGTAGGAAATGATAATCCCACTTCAGAACTTTGTATGTAGCTTTATGCAAACCCACAAGTGTTTATGACTTGCTGTTCAGCTAATATTCTGATTAGTGGGAGTAATATGCTGCAGCCTTTAGTGAATACTAATCTTCAACAGTTCTTTAGGAGAAGACATTTCAGTACATCCGCTGACATTTCAGTGTTATTTTAGTTTGTGAAACATTTTGTTACCAATCTGTGAACAGATATAAATGGATTAAATATAGAGCTTAGATATTAACTTGCTTTGAAATGCCACTATTTGTATCAGTCTTCAAAACCCATATCTGTCAAATAGTATTTTCTGAAGCCAGGCAGAAAATCCCACATAGGGGAGGTTATACTGAAATCAATTCATTGCTGCTCTGCGGAGGCACTGCAAATTGAACTGTCATTGGTTATCAATATACCATCAGCTTAAGTCTGTCTTTCTTACCCAGTTGGAGCCAGTGTGCATGCCATAGAGCCCGGTCGTAGCGCTTTTCCACGAGTGGTGGGGGTTAAAAATGTGTCCGTGGTGAGGATGCGAGGAGAGGGAGGGGATGATGTATTTTGTGGCACATGGAAAACATTTGAGGCCTTGTGTACTTTTGTGCCCCTCTTCTGTTTTAGAATTGGATAAAGGTCATGTTTGTGTGTAGTTTCCATAAATGTATATCTGCACTGCCATTTCTTACATTTGATTTCAACAGTTCTTCACAGTTTTTTTTTTTGTTGTTCTTCTTTTTTGTTGTCATTACAGTCTAAAAACATAAAGTCTAAATCATCCTCCTGCAACCGTCCATGAGGTAAGAGTATGAGGGATTTCATCATCAGGCCAGCTGCAGTGATCATTTGTCCGTAGTGAGCCATCAGTCAAAATTAATAGCCTCATCGAGCATTCAGGACAGACATCAATTAAAACCAGTGGAGCTCAATATTGTTTTATGGTATATTTACATTTTAAAGCTTGATTTAATTATCTTGGGAGCAAAGAGCTTTAACTGGGGCCCTCCCTTGCTCAACACCCATACATCACTTCCCTCCATTAAAGTAGGGATGGGACATAAAGGACAGAGTTAGACAAAACTCCATGGCCTTAAGAAACTGGGTGATGCAGGATGTAAAGTTCATGTATACCTCTTAAACATAGATAAATCTGTAGCTTTTACATTTCTTGACAACAGCACACGGCAATATTAAATGTTCTATGTGTAAGATTGGCATTGGGGGAAAAAAATAGAAACATTGCTTTGCATTGTACAAGAATGTATTGATCCGATCCTGACTGTAGAAGAATATAGACAGTCTAGCAAGGACAAAAAGAGGGATCCCCCAGCTAAATGTAATTTTTTCACCAAGAAAACGACAAAGCAAACCCAAGATTCCCACAACCAGGTTGAACAATCCAGAAAATAACAAAAGCTGCAGTTCCTCGAATGACCACTGGAGGCAGACTCCAAAACATTGATACGTTGAAGTGGCCAATTTTGTTGCATAAATAAATATATTCACAGCCTGATGATAAAAAATACTTTTGGTCTTTATAGTTAGATGTCAAATCATCCATTTAGTCATTTTTTTGGACAATATCATTATCACCGCTATTATTTTGTCTTTCTCTAGAACCTTTGGCACAAGCCATGAGGAAATCTATCGCTTCTCCCATGAAAATTGGTGATCATAGTCATATCACATCTCTATATGCAGATTATGTCATTTTGTTCTTAGACAACTTTAATACTTCTATTCACCCAATAATTTAGGAATTTGATCATTTCAGTAGACTATCTGATTACAAACGAACTGGATAAAGTCTGCTTTGATGCCAATGAATCATAGTCACAAATATTTTAGGAAATATTATTAGGAGACACATGCAATGATCAAGGTCTTTGTTCTATCCAGGATTTAAGTACATGCTTTTACCTCCCTGCACTACTAGGTAAATCCTCTGTTTCTATAAGATATATAGTATTTTGACTGAGCACAAGGCTAAACCTTTACCAACTGAATCCATGTGGAACAGGCAGCTGGGAAGTTTGAATATAAACCCAGATTGGGAGAGAATATGGTTAAATCTGAATATGACTTCTAAGAATCTAGCACGCCAACTTATTCACTTTAAGTCCATTCACTGGGCCTACATTACAACGTATAAAAGATTCCAAATGGGGTTACAAACTACCAAAACCTGTCGTTTGTTGTTCTACACCTGGAACATTCATGCACATGTTTTGGGACTGACAAGTCATTTTGGAATTGTGGTCACACGTAAGCTCAGTTCTATCTAACTTATTGTATTGTTTCTTATATGCCTATAACCCTGCTTTCTGTTTGTTGAATGACAATTCTGATACTTCTGCTACGAAAACCATTTAAAAACCCTGGTTTACTCCTGAAATGTGTATGAATTCCTTCTGGATCCATCAACATTATCAGTATGTATGCATGACTTAATAAGGTTTGACCCCAGACCGTAGAAGCTTGGAGTCCTTTTTCCTCAAGATTAATCTCTTGGACTAGAACCTGCCAAGCATGATGCTAATGTCTTTTTTTTCCCATTTAACTTGTGAATTCGTATATAAAACTAATCCCTTTGAAAAAACAATAAAATATTGTTAAAAAAAAAAGTTTCCTGTCAAAAAGAAGAGGCAAAGAATTGTCTTCAACGAGAAGTAACATCAGTCTCCCTTGTTTAGTTTCTATTGCTAACAGGCTGGTCTGGGTCCTGGTCTAACTGGTTCAGCAGATGTCTCCAGATTTCACTGCAAACCAGCTCAAACATGCCAGTAATATAACATCAACACCTGAATTATGTGACGTTCTTTTTATAAACTGGATTAGTTTTTATGGTTCAAACTAAAGGAAAAGAACATTTAACCTTTAAATAAGAAACATTGGAAACAAGATAATTATTTTATTTTTCATCTTTTTTTTTTTTTCAGTTACACATATAATCCTGCTTGTGTGTTATTTAGCCAAATTGTACTTTATTTTCTATATTTTTGTATGGAAGCGTTTACTGCCACAGCTTTGACATAAAAATTGGAGCAATATCACATAATAATGAGAAATCTTCACGTAATTACGACAAACCTGCCTCCAACCTCTCCTCATGGAGAAGGAATCTTCATGTTCTTCAGGAATCTTGAAGAACATTGAGATGGAGAAGGACACGAGGCAGCTTTTTACCTTTTTAAAAAGTAGAAATCTGTCTGAGGAACATATTTCCACACTGAAGAGATTTATTCTTCAGGATTAGAATCAAACATCCCGCGAGAAGGCGACGTTTTACCGTAACATCCTATCAGAAAAGTTTCTAGTTATAACAAGATTGTGTCCTCGTTAAAACAAGATGTTTATCTCATGATAACAAGGTAGGTTTTTCATTATTACGTGAGGATTTCTTGTTATAACGTGATACTGCTCCAATTTTTGTGTCACAGCAAAACGCTTCCGGATTTATGTGATGGAGCTGGGTTTTTTTTTGTTTGTTTTTTAAATTTGCACAATAAACCATCAAAGCTGTAAGTTTCCTTTTTAGAGGCAATAATTATGGGAATCTTTGTTTTCCAGATGGCATATAAGAATACTGTTTTGTCAGTAAAGAATCTCAAGAAATTTCTTCTCTCTGTGATTGGATTTTTGGATAATCGCCATGTCTGAGTATGGAGGAGATTCAACAGAGTAGAGGAAATGCAGAAGATAAAATACATATAGGTGTGAAGAAAGACTGACAAAAGGGGAGACTAATGTTATAAAAGAGGAGGCACTCAATAAGAAGACTGATGGAGTACATTAAAGGTGTGAGAAAGTGAAGAAAAAAGTGAAATGACATAAAATTGAGAGGAAGTAGATGGACAAAGTGATGGGGGAGAAGATTAAGAGATGGAAAGCTAAGGGACCAGTGTGGGAGGTATAGTAAGGATAAATTGGAGGAAAACATGAGGGGATCTACGGGAAAATGCACATGGAGGAAAATGAAAGAAACAGGAGCGGGTGAATGAGTGAAACAGACATTGTTACTGATGGATGAGAGAGGCAGAGAGCGACAGAGGGGAGGAAACCATGTATTAAGCCAATGAGATAATGATGTGTCAACGCGTGACCAAGCTGTGAAAATGGGAAAATGTCTTTCATCATCACTAAAGTGTCCTCTCTCTGACCCCTCCAGGTGAAAATTAAAATGGTGGGGACTCGATGGAAAGACTGTTTCAATTTACTTCTAAGTGGAGTAACATTGATTCTGGGTTGAAAGCAGGGCCTGGAGGCTTAAAGACACAGGAGAGCGCTCTCTTACCCCCTCCCTCCCTGCTGCATTCCCCCTCAACTTTAGCATCTGCATCTGTATATTGATTTTGTGTATTTAATCACAAGCTTCTTAATAATGTAATCTTAAAACCTCCTTTTTCCTGTATATCCAACTTCTCACTACAACAAACAGACTGTAACCCTATTTACAGTGAAACCATGTTACTAGCACGCTGCCACAGAACCGATAGCATTTTTTATTTCACTGATAAGTGTGACATTTGTTAAGTTTACCCACAGAAGAAAAGATGCGGCACGAAATCGAACCAACCATCAATCATCATATCATCGTGCTGTTGTGAACGTAGGTGAACACATGAGAGACAAAGATGTAATCCCCTTTTGATCAACGAGGCGCTGGTGCTCAGCTGACACAAGAGCCAGCCCGGGCTTGGCTCATCTTTGCGATCTTCAGAGAACCACACTGATTTTTCCAGAGGAATACTGCTGGATCACATCATTACATCACAATGAATGCTGATTGCTTGAAATTTTGCAGACGGCCTCAGGTCAGGGGGACGGTTCGCTTTTTCAGATAAAAGTGCTCGTCTGTGATGGCTCAAGCAACGAAACAGTTTCAGAAGTTGAGAACATTTTTGGGAGAATAAATCCATTAGTTTTACTCAGAAACACTCATTTACATAACCCATTTACATATGTCTAAATCTATATTGGGTCTGTGGCTCATGGGAAACGTGGAATGGCTCCAAGGCCCCATCGAGTCTTGTGTGTGCTGTAACCCAGCGTGAAGGTTTAGCCTGCAGCAGGACAGAGCTGTGCTTTGAGATCAGGGTCAGGAAGGGAAAAGACGGACAAACACATACGCGCAACCTGTAGTAGTACCTCAAGTACATGATGGTATAGGTAATGTTAAAAAAACAAAGAAACACAGTAGTACAGAAGAATGAGTCAACGCATACACTCTGGAGCTTAACTCCTGATGCAGACGTTTTAAAACTTTACACAAGTCAGCAGCAACCCTTTCTATGAATTGCCTCACTTCTAAAGGATTTTGTGCTATTTGTATCAAAACAGGAGGTCAAATTTTCAGCAGGAAAACCGCGAGGCTCCCCTTCCACAGTCACAGCGGTACAACACATATAAATGCTTCAAGAAAAAAAGCGTGACACATATTGACTTATGCCAGGCTGGAGACATTATTGATTTCCCAGTCAAAGATCCAGAGACAGAGACGTAAAGTGACAGAATTCACTAACTGCATTCTGGGCAACATTACTGGTTTTGCAAAATTCTTTTAATCCGTTTGATTTTATTTTTCAACAAAGGGATTTCATGACATCATTAAAACTAAATGATTTGTCATGCAGTACAAAACGTTATTTGATTTGAAGGTAAGCCACGTGTGTACTGATGGAAAACTAGAGTATATTCTGTTTTTTTCTTTCTTTCTTTTTTCTTTTTTTTTTTTCTTTTCTGTGTTGCAGTGGCTGTCCAGATTGTGCTTCAGCATTAATTTTGACACCTGACTCGTGCACTTGCACTTGTGTGTGTTGATGGCATGTTTGAAACACATTGAGAGGTGTTATGTTCACCTTGGTCAAGCGCAGCGGGGTTAATGGCAGCCACACCAGCAGGTGACTTGACGATGCAATTACTGTCCAGATAAAGCTGAAGTCTGAATCCCCACTGGCATTATGTCAGAGGAGCCATGCACCTTGCGACAGGTTTTACTATCTCCTTTTTTCTTTTTCCCTTCTTTTTTTTTTTCCTTTGTGCTTACTTTATTTTTTTTTCCTTTTGGGGTTTTTCCTTTTTTATTTGAATAATCAGTATCATCAGTTTTCAAAGAATATGACGTGACACAAGATATGTATTCACACTCAATGATTGAGCTCAAGCAGTGAGGATGTAACTGGTAGTTTAGAATAATATAAAAGGCCATAAAAATATATTTAAAGGCACATGATGTAGCCAAACCACTCAGAACTGAATGCAACAGTTCATGTGCCAGCCCCTCGTGGACGATACGCACATCGTCACATAACCATTCCACTATTACTATTCCATGGATTTAGAAACACAGTACAGTGAGGCTGCCAACTGGTGTTATAACTTTATTGTATTGTATTGTATTATTGTATTTACTGTATTTGCCTGACTTAACAACAAAGAAACATGGTAAGTTCTGCATCAAACCTTCTTTTTTCTTTACTATGATTTTCTTGTTTTTATTTATTTTTTTCCTGAGAGCAGGTGCTCGTAGAGGGGAAGCAATCTTATTTGCCGAGAGCTTATCTATCTAGCAACCTGACCAAGAGTCACACAAAACACAATCTGACAGCGACTCAGTCACCCCACTGGTCTCTTGTACCTCTGATACCAGAATTAAAGCTCCTGTTCCCACGTAACTCTGCCTCCCTATGATTATTTTTCATTAGGGCCACTAAGAATATCTTGACTTCCTGCTCAAGTTCAACTTCCAGGTGAATTATTCTGTTGAAGTGATGAGGGTTTGAATAGTCCACCCTTCACTTAATTAGAGCCCTGTGAGACCACCTGGGTGGCTGGCTGCTAGCAGTAACCTGCAATATTAACACAGTGGATACATGTGAGGAGCGTGTGCGAGTGGAGCACTGAATAAATTTCACACAGCAGGTGGGGACTTTTACTGTTATTACCTGTGGGCCCTTGTGCAGACAGATGCCTTCTCAGTTGGGGGCATTCATGTGAGCAACACACACCTACACATGCCAGGGTATGCACTTCCTTCAGTCCTTCCTTACTCATACATGTATTTGCAGTACCAACTCAGCTTTTACAACATACACACAACAAAATACTTACATGTATGTATTATTAAAGGTATTAAAGAGCATATATCAATGCTGAGTGACATGAAACGATGGGATAATTAACTTTCAAGGTCACAGGTGATCAAATCGGGGCAATAACAGTCCACCAGAGTGTTTGCATCCAGAGGGAGCAGAATATATAGAGGCCTTTTCCCCCCCAATTCAGTCCAGGCTGCAGGAGTAGATAAAAGGAGGTTTTCACTTCTATAAAGACAATGACATTCTCTGCCTTTATGAATGATTTAGGTCTGCAGGAGAGGTGAGAGTAGCCCAAAAATAGCTTTGTAGATACAAATGTGCCAGTGGTTGAGTCCACAGGAGAAAAAAAAAAACAAAAAACTGTCCTATCCAGAGAGGCCATTGGGATATAATGTGGCCTGCATGGACAATGGATCCAATAAATATTAAAAAAAAAAAACAACAACATGTATATGAGTCATGTGGTACTAGAATGGTGGGTACCCCCCAATCCAGACAGGGAAATAATTTCTTGTTTTGTTTTGTTTGTGCTTTTGTGAGATTATTTTACTAGTATCTGCACGGTTTGTTATTAGGCAAGTAATCTATGACTAGATTGAACAATATGTCCCTGGGACAAATGTTACAATCAAAAAACCTTTGGGGCCAACATTAAAAAAAAACAACTAGCAAAAATAATAGTCCCTATTATTTGAATTTATTGGTACTGATTCCATAATTTCATATTTATAGATGTCTTCAGAAGCCTCATTGGACATCCCAGATACAATTTGAATTTACTCAGAGTATTTTATTCCCAGACACACAATGGGGGACAGGAAATACGGAGATATGAGGTTTTTTGGTGAGTAAAGAGAAAGTAGGAAATATTAGTGTTAAGAGCCACAATTGATTTACACTAAACTGTGTGCAACTGTCATTGCATTTCAATGGGAATTAGGGATGTATTTAATGAGATTTTCTGTATGAAGTCTCAGTTTTATCACATGTCCAGACCATGACAGTGTGTTGCATATACGATAGTGAACACAATCTTGCGCTCTAACCCTGGAGTCAACTATCATTAATTCTGTGTTTTGGGGTCCATAAAACACAAAACAATTAGATTCTGCCAGTTTGTGAATGAGGACTGTATGAAAAAGCATGTTAGCTAGTACATAAAATACTGACTGGATCTCAAATCCTAAAATGGTGGTGATAAGAAGAACGTTAAGTTACTTTTGCTTTCAACAGCATTATGAGTTTTGCTTCGTTGGCATTGAAAAGTCACTCGGGATAGTGTGTTGGACAAAATAAAAAGCTTGTTTCTGACAGAATCCGATGATTTTATCAATGAAAAACAATAATATTATATAATTTTATAAAAAAAAGTTCATCTGAGAGGTAAAGAGTCATCTAAGGTGCAATACTTGTCAGCTGTCAGACTGAAATCTTCTTGCATTTAATTGGTGGGATCTGATCATATGGATAGTAATAACCATATGAGATATTCAGTATATTAAATATGTTTTTAATTACTACTTTTACTTCAATGTATTTGGTTTGCCTGACATATTTTCCAATTCTAAGTGTTGGGGGACAAAATGGGATATTGGCTCATTTATAAGCGAGTTCAGATGCATTTTAATGGAAGCTTATCCATTAAAGACAGGAAATAACTTCAGTTATTCGAGCCACAGTGACAGTTTCATACATAACAAATTATTAGCTGTTGGCTAACAAAGCCAAGCTTTAGACTGACATGATCTCTTAGTGTTATGTTCCCAGTGACTCTTATATATTTAAATGTTTTCATGTTTTCATACATCAACTTCAGCTTTGCACAACACGCTCTTCTTCCCCCTGTTTGGAATTGTAAATTAAATCAAATTCACAATTTATGCCTCGCACATTCATGGCTAAATTTCCGGAATTACAACTTGACACCTTTTACTGGGGTGCAGTTTCAGCAGTGTTGAAGCAGAGTCAGATATCAGCAGCAGCAGTGAGGTCTGGATATCCAAACAGGCCTAATTCACATTCATTTTTATAAGGAAAAAATGTAGAACTGCATAAAAGGTATTTTTGAGGATTTAGCATGTCTAAAACACATAAAAAATCACCTCTGCCTCTGTAGCTCTGTGAGTTAGTTTGTGCAGCTGTCACATGGGACAACCTGGACAGGGGACCAGGCCACATTTGTCAGCAAAACTTGGATCTATCTTGCACTCTTACGATTGGCTCCTGCTCATGTGCTCTGCTGCTGCACCAGACAAGAACTGTATGCAAATTAAGCAGGCAAATATTCCTTCAAACTATACTGAATCTGATATTTAAAGATGAAAAACAACTTTGTTTAGCTTTAGGGGTTGTAGAGAGGTTTCTTGTTCATAGCAAACCCCAGAGAGTAAGTACACAAACAGAATAAATGACAAATTAATTCAGTTTCATTTTCACAAAAGTAGCATTCATGAACAATCTGTTTTAAAATCATGTCTGTAACTTTTCTTCATGTGGACCTCATTTATTTTGGACTTAATTTATTCTTTTTTTTTTTCTCGGTATTAAAAAAGGCTTTAATTTGCAAGTCTGGATAAAGATTGCAATCTGGAACAACAGAAGAACGACCTGGTTTTATGAGTCCAGATTTACAAGGCAAATGAGGGATGAATGAGAAGAATGAGGGATGACGGGATGATGAGACTATGTTTTTACAGTTCAGGCCTGTGGGGGCAGTATTGTGATCAGTTGGTAATGTCTTGGTTAAGCAAAGTTATATGCCCAAAAAGAAAGAAAAGAAAAGAAAAAACATCATCTGGCTCCCTGAATATTGTGAATGACTGTTTTTTGTTTTGTTTTTTTGTTTTTTTTTTCCAGGAAGATGAAACGATGCTCCTGTCATGCAGGGGTAGTATTATGATCTGGGGGGTTAGTTGCAGAAACTGTGCAGTAATTATTATTATTCTTTTATTTATTTCTTTTTTTTTTCTTTTTTTCCTAACGGAAAGGTATTGTATAAAACTGCACTAAAGGAATAACTGTTTTCTAATTGTGTGTCCCAGGAAGGTAAACTCAGGTGTAAACATTGATATGGATTCATGTTTAAAAAAAAAAAAAAAAATGACAACAAAGTGACAAAATTTTATATCAAACTGTCTCTTTTTCCGCCTCTCTCCCTGCCACTAATTTCTCTTTCATCCCTCTCTCATTACTCACATAATTCTGTTACCTAGCACAAAGATGAGACATCAATTCCTCCGCCACTGAGAATTGCAAATTAACTTTGAGTTAGCTCTCAAGGAGATGGGAGGAGACATGAGTGGGAGGAGGAGAGATAAGCTGATGAGTATGTCTGAATTAGCTCTCACCCGCAGTGGGAGCGACTCAATGCTGAGAAATTTGAGAGAGTTTTGGTGACAAATTGGGAAGTTTTAATGTCATGAGTGACGACTTGCATCAGAGAAGCATGCTGTGTTGGCTTCTTTCCAGCTTGGTTGGGGTCTAAGAGAGCATGCCCTAGCCAGGGATAAATTAACATACCGTGAAGCATCAAACTGGCTTAGCAAGGTCATTTGAAAGGAAAATAATGAGCAAAGCGCTAAACTTGAGGAAAATGACAATAAAAAACAAGTCCGCTAAAGAATCAAGGGGGATGTCATTATCGATTACTGATGTTTTATTGTTTAACTTTTCTTTTAGGTGTCTTGCCCTGTCAGTTACATATCAGATTTACCAAATGTGTTAAGACAACCTGAAAGCACCACACCGCTTGCTGCATGTTTTGTCAAACGCCGCCACTTTTTGATATTCCAGCATTTTCCCCACCTTTTTTTTTTCCCCCACCAAGGCCAGACAGGAACAGATTAAATTTCCAGCATAAATAAATATTATGAAAAGGTCACCTTTCCATCTGTTATTTGTGCAACCTCTAAAAGTAATTACACACAGAATGGTGTCAGCAAAGCCGTTTGTGTATTGTCGTTGTCTAAACAGCATAGCTCCCAGAGCTCATTTCAAATACACGTGTGGACTCTGCAATGATAAACAGGCCCCGCAAACTGGAGTAAATGCAAAATTTGATTGCTTTCATTGTGATATACAGTCTCCTTTATTTGTAAAAATTTATTTGAAAAAATATGCAATACTTGCTGCCAACTTCTGACTATAGATAATTTCAAGAAAAGGAAGTCGGTTGGCTACATTTGTTCTTTTTCAGGTCCCACTTGAGGCACTATTGTATAAATATCTCAGTTTTTTTAAAAACATCATAAGTACTGTCTGTAAAAAAATGTGTGAATCAAAACCCATGAGCTCATGTGCAATAACGCATGCATTATATATAACACAATAGGCGGTGTCCTCCCTGCAGCACAGCCTTGCGTGCTTACCTCCCTTTAGGAGAAGCAAAAGAAAGAGGTCAAACGTGACATCAGGGGAAGGGAAAGGATGGTACTGAAGCAGCACACTGTACTTTGAAGAGAGGGGGAGGTGGGGGGTCTCTTGGGACTGATTTTAAAGGCCAAGTGTTTCCTCGTCATTGTCTAACTTTAGATTCGGTACTAGTTGCTCTGACTGGGGATATTTCCCCTTCACACTGTAACAAAAAAAGCAATGATACAGTATGTAAACAGCACATTTGTGAAAGATGTACATTTTAGTTGGGTTTGGCCAAGTGGGAATTTAAGATTTTCTAAAAAATAAATAAATAAAAGAAAGGAAAAAAAAAAGGTACTAAGTATTTAGAGGAGGAGTAGGCAAAGTCCTGCTTTTATTTTACCCGTCTTTATCCGTCCCACCACTCCAGAAACAGCCCCCACGTCCATCCAGGCTTGGAACTGGCACTATGACAACACAGATTTATGACCCCTTAGTGGCTGGATTGTATTAATAAAATATATCATAAAATTCTACGAAATATTATTATCTAAGAATACAAAATAAATTAAAACAAGGAAACTGAGTAAAGGACTGGCTCCATAAAGGATGTCAATGAATCGAGGGCAAATTTAATTAAATTTAATTTTGAAAATCTATTTTAAAAAGAAAAAAAAAAAATTCATACAAAGGAGAAAAAAATAAAAATGGACTAATCCCCCTCAACCCCACACCACATTTTGCATGCAGATACAAAAAAATATAAATAAGAAAATAAATATGGTTGATTACGATTAACTGAACTCTTTTGTTTCTGCTATTGCTGACTTCAATCAGTTAGTTTAAAGTAAATGTCTCTATTTTTGTACAGTTTTAAACAATGACTGATTATTTTACAGGCCTAATTTTGTCATCTCAATACTTTTCTTTCTTTATTTATTTTTTTAGTACACATGACTTGAATTCATCAATATGAAACATGTTAAAATGCTGAGGCAAAAAACAGTCATTTCTGGACGTCACTAAAAGAAATCTGCTTATTTCTTCGCTGTCTGCTGCACTGAGCTCTCTGTGCCACAGTCAGGAATAAAGTGGTCCAGCTTGCTACATGACAAATGAGAAGAAAGACAGATTATAATAGACTGAGGGAATGTTCAAACTTCAAATAATCATGAAGAAATCACAAAGAAATTCAAACACACGAGGTTATGTTCTGATGGAGATTTAAACTAGATAACAGCAACTATGCTCACAAGATATTTTCACAACAGTATTTCAGCTGTTTGTGGTAATATCAGTATCACAATAATGATCACAATAAGGCTGATAGACTTGTGTTACTATCCTTGGGAGCATATCATTGGCAGAAAGAACAAAAACCCAAGACTAAAAAGAGGAGGAACTGCGGTGTTTGTTAACAACAGACAGTAAAATCAGAACATGTAACTGTGAAAGAGTAAATATGTGCTCCAGATGTTGAGCTGTTGGTTATGAGTTTCTGTCCATGTCCTGTCATGAGAGTTTACGTTTACATCATCCGCTCACTTGCTTCCAGGCCAAAAACATGCACCTGTTCTATGAATTCATGGCAATCAAGGAGTTTTCAAACTTCCAACTTTCTGTCAGCTTGTTGAAAAATTGGTGTTTGTTTTTTTTTTTTATCCTTTTTTTTGTATTATTTTCAAACTTTGACTGGAACACTGTGCTATTTGGGAATAAATACATGATTCTACTCAGTTCTAGGCCATTCAATCATTGCCTCCTATTTGACAAAGCCGTGCATTAAGTCTGTAAAAACATCACTGCAGACTTGATAGAGCAATGACTCGCTGCAGAGGTGTCACAAGCAGTAAGGCAGAGTACATGAACCTGCGAAGTCTAACATATTCTGTCAGTAATAATGAACAAGAGCTAGGACATGTAAGAGCAACACAGGTCGTACATCTACAATTTCAAGGGTGTACTCCCAGAGTATGAGCACTGTAAAGGAAATCTGGAGTAAATGTATCTCTATCTGTATCTATATCCGCCTTTCTAGGATACCTATCCCCCAGCTATCTCTGAGGAGGAAGGATTTTTTCAGCCACAAAATCCATCCCATTTATCAGGATCAATCCTCTAACTGTCCTCCCAAACGTATTTGATGCTGGAATCAACACAAACAGATTTACTGGGGGGGGTTGCTTTTTCTTTTTTTTTTTTTTTTTGGTGAACCGCCATGCCAGATAAGCACCCACTGCTATCTTTGACGAGGAAAGAGGCACAGCCGCGAAACTCATCCCACCAATTAGTATCAATCCTCCAAATGTACTCCCAAAACTATTTGATGCTGGAACACATGAACAGACTTTTCAGGACATTTCTCTTTGTGACAGCCTGCATGTATATGGATTCCTTCCTGTTACATTCTTGGAATATTATTAATATGATCAGCAATGTGAGTTCAAAAAAACCCAAAAAAGATTAGGTATAATCAGCCTAAATGATGTAAATATGTAAGCATAAAGGCTATCATATGTAACTATAAAACAAAAAAGCATCATTGAAACAAACAAACAAAAAAAACAGTTTATATGCAAGTATATGGAGAAGATGCAGCCTACAAAAGTGCCCTACAATTACACCACCACATGCTAGGTGGCGATGTGGCTTCTTTTCTGCAATGCTGCTTATAGTGCTCGGGAGTCGGGGGTGATTTCAGGCCCAACCCATGTTCATTTTTAAAAATATATATAGTTAAAAAAGAATGACAGAAAGAAAATTTCTAAAGAAATGTGGCTCCAATGCAACTGCCCACTGATGTTGATACTGACGTCACAGACCCAAGTAACTGAGGTGAGTGGAGCAGCCAGGAGTCACTGGTGAGGAAAGAGTGAATATTAACAATTTTATGTATATAAAAAAAAAAAAAAAGAAAAAACTTGCCTTGATAAAAGTCTTGATTCTACAATAGTGGATCTCTGAAGGTCTGAAGGACCTTGATTTTGTAAAATTCTTGATTATATAACTATAATTCATGTTTTGATGTTTGAAGTTTTAATTGTGAATTTTTTTATTTTCTGAAGAAAAAATGTTTTTATGACAAGCAAAATGTGGTGATTTTATGACAACTCTGTTTAAGACCAAAGTCACACGCTTGCACATCTTGCAACAAACTAAATTTTCTTTTCTTTTTTTTATGAAAAAAGTCACAATTTTTCGTAGTTTTTCGGGGTCAGATTGTTGACGCTTGTATTTATTACAAGGTAAAGACCCGCTGAAAAAGCTTTCAGGAACTTGTCCTGCTGAAACATCTACTTGTATAGGACAGGAACTCAGAACGGTCCTGACTAACTTCTGGTTGGAGGCGTGGAGGTGTTGAGTCGCTGACTGGGTAGGTTGTGGGCAGGAGATGATGTCATTTAGCAGGGTTATGTCTTCTTCTTGTTTGAGACGTCTCTTTTCATTCAGCGCCACCTTTATGCATTATACAAATAGCAAACATCCGTAAATGTTTACCTCATCATGTCAGTTTGCTTTTACTTCATGGCACACTTCTGCTCTTTATTGTTGGTTAACAAACAGTGAATGCCACATACTACTGCCACCAAGTGGTTTGGAATGGTAGTTTACGTCTAAGATATATGTATATATGTGTGTGTGTGTGTGTGTGTTACGTAGACAGTGAGTAGTGCAAAGAAACCCAGAGGCATTATTATTTGTTATGTTT
>JBAMYA010000014.1:6930213-6946490 GCA_037176975.1 Arrhamphus sclerolepis | reverse complement strand
TTTCTTCCCACCTGTGTGAAAAGATGTGGCAAGGGGGGGGAGATAAGTGTGTGTGTGTGTGTGTGTGTATATATATATATATATATATATATATATATATATATGGCTAGATGGAACATAACACATTGGTTCAGGAAATTTGCATTGTTTTTATTTATTTATTTATTTATTTAAATAAAATGGAGTTGTGTCTCCGTTTAGAGAGCCTTTTATTTATTTCAAATGTTTGGTTTTTTTTTGTTTTTTTTTAAACGCTTCACGTTTTGGCTTTAACCAAGCGCTCTTCATCCACAGGATTCCGGGAAGTCTTGCATGTAGATGAATACACACGAGCGCGCGCGCACACACAGACACACACAAAAAGACGTGCCATTGCCTTGTCAGCTAACCCCCTCTAGTGCCGAGGATCTCGCACAGATGCGCACAGTCCTCCTGTGTTGCCCTCGCTTCAGCTGCTGATCATTTCTCTGTTCAGCGCCCCCCGACCCTCCTCCTGCTGCCGCAGCAGCGGACAGAGCCGGAGCTTCCAGTCCGTCTCACACCTCCGCGCAAAACGCACGCTCTCCAAAGTCTATCACGACTTTCCAAAGCGCCACGGAGACGCATCGCGCTGCGTTTGTTATTTTTCTTTTTGCCATTTAAACCAACGCAGTGACTGCAAAGTTGTTGGGAGATAACAGTCTCTTATCTCGTCCTGGAATTTGATGTCACACTAGACATTTCAGCGACTTTATCCAAAAGAAAGAAAGAAAGAAAAAAAGAGCTATTTAGAGGTGCAGCTGCCTGCAGGTGGAGGATGAACCGTCCATCGCGCGCGGCCGCCCGCTCCGAGCGGGATCGTCTGTGAGGACCAGAGAGCTGCGGCTCTGCGCTCCTGGAGGCTCCACGCGCCTCTGTCTCTCGGCAGAAAGCACGCCGCGCGAAGCAGCTGATAAATGTTGCAGCAGACATGAGTTTTGGAAACAGATTTTTCCTTGTTTCACTCTTTCTTGGAATTGCACTCAGTCGCCTCGGCCGCTGCAATCAAGGTAAGACTCGTTTACAGAAGATCCAGCAGAACAGCCAGCCAACATTCACTCTGTGGACACTGTTCAGGAAACGAGATGGCAATAGTATTACTTCTGAAAGAGAAATTCTCTTTAATAGGATGGAAATTGGTTGAATTTAGACCAAGTCATCGTAAGTCCTGCAACACAGCCGTGCGAAAAGTCAGGGGGAAAAAGTTTGACTAAAGATATCTCATAAAAGCTTTGTCAAGGTGCCAAAAGATAAAAAAAATACACACTAAAGAAACCTACTTAGAAAGCAAACATATCAGCTGCACGTTCATATTTGTAAAGTCATTTTCATATCACCACTTTACCTATACTCTTGATATCCTTTAAATGCACCATGATAATTCAAATATTGGCCATAGTTTCACTTCCATATGTTTCTGGAAGGAGTTCATTTCATTACACTACCTCATTTCATTTTATTATTGTTATTACTATTAGTATTATTATATACAAAACTTAGAAAATAAAACTCTACACAAAGAAACAATAAAAGGGAGAACACAACTTTTTTTTCCTGCAATGGAGCTGTTCAGACCACACAGCTGCTTTAATTATACATTCATGACCACTGGAAGAGGCAGACAGACATTTGGGCGGGAGGACAGCTGGAAGATTGAAACATTAAGTTAGTGACAGCTCGAGACCTTGTGTGTGTCTGTTTGAGTCTGAAGGAGCAGACTCGCCTGTCAGTTTTGTGCTGTGCTGTTGTTGATTTGAGACACTCAGTCTGAGGTGATGAGATGCTGTTTAATTTATTTGCTGAGTGCATGCGTGTGCGTTCTGTGGCCATCTGACAGAAACAGTACGAACCAGGAAGTGATTTTGTGCAGCAGCAAACACTCCTGCATGGATCCTTTACTATTTTTTACTCTTCCACTGGTCACCTGTCTTTCAGGTGAGCATGCATGCGTGTGGTTACCCACTTTTGTAGCCCGCGTGTGCATGTGTGTGTGTGTTCCTCAGTTACTCCATGTGCTGCTGCATCAGTGAGGTTTAAAATAGTCCTATTGATTGTGCGGGCAGCACAGTGGGATTTGCCCCCTCAGGTTATATTTTATTGTTCTCTGTGTTCAATAAGAGCGATGCTACTCCCTGTTCTCCCAGACAGCTGCTACACAACAGCCTCGCGGTGTGTTTTTCTCAGCCGCAGATTGAACGATTGAACTGATGTCTGCTTCCAACTGTACTTCAGTGTTTCATATTGACTGCTCTGGGACCTCAAGTGTCACGATCGGAGTAACCGTCTGCCACAGAAATACTAAAAGTTACCACGGAGACCAAGGTCTCCATCAAACACAAGTACAAATTATTGGAATATATACATGTATATATTACTATGTTAGATCAGATGATGGCTGTCTTCTTGTTTCCTGTGAAGTGACAAAATTCAGACATCTTATGACAGTGAAGACAACGAAACCCATATTTTTCCTGTTCATCCCCAAGACTGTGTATCGTCCATAAGCTGGGGACAGAACCAAACCCACACAGCAGCGCAGATGAATGTTTATGATCAGCAAAGACAAACAGAAGTCCAGTGATCAGGGATTTCACAGTGTGCTCACATTGTTAGCTGTTAGAATACACACACAAAAACAGACCAGAACAATTACTATTTTTCTTTGTTCCTTTCCTGTGTGTCTCCTCGCATAACAACAAAATTACTCACATGAATCCAAGTGGGACTGCAGTTATTAAAAAGTTCTCTCTACTCGTTGAGCGAGCCTGCTTTCCACATCAATAGATCTCCTTCTAAAACCTGTACTTTTACCAAGTTTTTGTCTCCTTTCCTATGAGGCAGGCAGCAGGGATGCGTCCCTTCATAAATCCCATTCACTAGACTTATTCCTTGAGCCCTTGGATACATTCTTCTCATCTGGAGAGCCACGATCTCCCAGTTATGTCAAGTAAACCAGGAGATCTTTAATTTGTTTCATACTTGGGACATTTTTCTTTACAGTGTAGCGGGAACGCAAATCAGGACAGCAATCAAATAAATGCGTCAAATGAAAGCACCACATGCAAGCTCATATTTGTTGGTTGAATGTATTTCAGTCCAGCTCTGCTTGATCTTTGCAGGTTTGAAGTCGGTCAATATACACACACACACACACACGACAGAAAACTGTTGAGTCTGTGGGTTTCATTGATATGCTAAATTGCAAATGCATATTGATCTTTCTGTGAAAACAACATGGAAATAATTATTCATCTCTTTGCATCGATTCGTTTGAATAGCTGATTAAAGCATTTGCTCCTGTGGAGTACAGATACGACCATCGATAGATGGAGAAGATATTCACCAATAAAAGGGATGTCAAGGAAAATCAATCAACCAGCAAGTCCAAACCGGCCTCAGAAGTGTTAACTCTGCACCTCTGATTTTTTTCAAGGTTTATATTGTTATATGCATATCACTTTAAATATACAGCTTTTTCATTTTACACCACTGAGGCAAAAATTTAACACCTTACAAGATTTTTTTTTTCCTCTCATCCATCTTCACCCGATGAAGGAAGAAATTAAATTAACAGAAAAATCCTAATGATATTCTGCTGTATGTATATATGAATTCCTGTTTTCATTGTGGTGCGCTGCAGAACTCAATAAGTTGATCGAGAGCATTTTCAAAAGGTGAAAGAAATTTGATTGACTCACTGAGAGCTTCACATTTGTGTTTGCTTTCATTTCTGATGATTTTGATGTGGCCGGCCTGATGATGTGGATGACACGGAGAGAGCAGCAGTGGTTGGCTGGTTGGCTGGGGGTCGTCTGCCTCTGTCTGGAGTCTGAACCGTCTCTCTGTGACTGCGTTTAAGTGCTGCGTCTTTCCACACTTCAGGCACAAGTATTTTAGGTTAATTAGTGATGCCAAATTGGCTCTAGGTGTGAGTGTGAGCATGCCAGCTTGTCCGTCTCTCTGCGTTAGCTCTGACTCCTTTTGATCTTCAAAGTAGAGAATTATGTATGTTCAAGGCTGAGGCAGTTTTTTTTTTCTTCACGTCTTTATTCCATAGAAGTATTTCAAACACTAAGTGTTGGGGCAAACACTGAAGGCAAACACTCCGTGTGTCTACATAACTCATGAATAGATTTTGTGTAATCTTATTATTAAACACCTCTTATGTTACATACACATCTTTTATATAATGCACACACACACACAGACGTATATGTGTGTGTGCACCACAAGCTCTCAGTGGCTTCACCAGTGTGACACGGGTTTATGCAAAGCTGCAAGCTAGTCAACATGTGGCAGCACTGGTCATTTCTAAATACCAAGTAGTCCAGGTTTGGACTCGTGCACTTGGTCGTTCCTACTTTGCAAGTGCGACTCAGATGAATGTACTTCTAAAGATAGAAGGACGCAGCTCGGTGTTTCTGCTACTGGAAGGGCCACTCAGCTAGCAGGCTAACACGTACTCAAAACATCTGCGGTGTATTTGAAAAAAAAAAAAAAAAAACATTAATAAAATGGACCATGGACTCCTCTTTTTTTTTCTTTTTTTTAACATGTTTCATGTCTCTGTGTTCGAGCTATATATATATAAACGTTGTTATATATAAACGTTGGTGAAGGAAAAAAGAAAAAAAAAAAGACTTAAAACATCAGAGGAAATTTTCAAAGAGAATCTACCGTGATAACTTTACCACAAATAGGATGTTAGAATAACAACATTCTCGCATGAAAGTATCCTACCTCTGCTTGTTGCAAAGTGAATTCTGGGATACTTCGCCATCTCAAGTCCACAGAAGTCTCCACTGGATGCATTCTCTATAAAATGGGAGCAGCAAGAGTACGAGTACGGATTTCTCCCGTACTCGACTAGATGCTTGTTTTTATCTGGAGTAGAACCTGGCTGGGATAAATAATATTTCACAACTAGAACAAGGACATAATGACAGAAAAAAGCACTTATTGAGAAATGGCCTTTTCCAACTCCCTCCCTGCACAGCCCCTCATCATTGTTCATACTATTTGTTTTTGTGCGCTGCAGTCATCACAGTGACCAAAGGAAACTATACCGCCCCCTGCACTTTCTCAGCTGTATTACAGTAATAAATAAACATTCCCTTCTGAAAAAGCAAAGTTAGTCTGTTAGTCTGTTAGTCTGTGACATTTATGGTATTTTATACAACGCACTGATGCTTAAGATCCTGCATCAATAGCTCTTCATCATGAATTAAGTCAATTATGTAAGTTAATTTATACAGGCCATAATAATCCTTTTAGGAATTGAAATCATGTTCTTATTGTGTCCTTTTCCGACCATCAACTCTTATCACAACTGCGTGTCGCACGCTACACGTCAGTAACATTTAAAGTAGCTCACAGACCCACAGTGGACATGATGGCAGAGGGAAGAAAAAACTGAAGAAAGTATTGGCAGAAGTGAAAATAAGAAGCAAGCAAGAGACCAAACAAGATTAAACCTTGGAAAGTGTGATGAAAGCGTTTCAACTTCCAAGCCTGGAGGGGGACCCTCTGAGCTAAAAACTGCAAAGTTCCTCTGTGCTACTTTTATGTGTCAGGTGTATTTTGGTTTTGAGACAGAAGTGTTTAGTATGTGGGCAGTATTTTTGAATAATCTGCCAGCTTTCCTCTGAAGCACCTTCCAGACACACACTGGTTTCTATGAATCAGAGAGCAGCATCATTTGCGTTGGTGTCATGTCTGAATGAGACCCCTGGTGCTTTTCTGTTACCTTTTTGTGGTGGCAATCTGAATAAGTGGCCACAGTCTGAACTGCTGTAGCATTAATGGACTGACGTGTACTGTAGCAGTGGTTTCATTAAACATATGATCAGCTGTTCAGAAGAGTCATGTTGTGTTAATAAATAAACAACAGCACCCTCCAAAGTTTCACTGATTTTACACATTGTGCATCCAGGTTTTTTTTGTTTTTTGTTTTTTTTTCTTTAACATTTTGTTTGTTTCTCATGGTCTCAGCCAGATGAACAACAGAAAACTGATTAGAGGTGTTTGAGGTGCAGCTTTCAGCCGCTCTATTTTGCCTCATTAACTGCAGTGCTTTTGCTAGCTTGATATAAATTTTTACAGCAATATGACATGCTGTTATGAGAAAGCTGCGACTCTAGAGGTTCTCATGGAGTTTTGTGTTGTGATTCTGCCTCTCATCTGACAAACAGCAGTGACGGGTGAAAACGGCTCGCACAGCTGTGGTGAAAGATGACATTTTTTTCTCAAGCTGATAACGGCTAGGTTTTCATCGTGCCGCAATTAAATCCTCATGAATTACAGTGACTATTCTGTAAACAAAGACATATGGGAAAGGCAAATTTTAACTTGTTTGGACCTGCCTTCTTTATGTCTCACAACGACTGTGCACTTAACACTAAATGTTATTTAGTGTGAGGATTAAATCACTATGCTTTACCTGATTTACTGTATAGCAGGCATGCCTTTTGACTTTCCAGGCTGTGAAGAACATAAATGGAAACATGATCAGTGTTTTTCACAGATTTATGAAGCAATTCATTTTACACGTCTCAAATCTGAAAATGGCTTAAGGTTAATGTTTTTGATAGTTCAGAAAATCTTGGAAAAATATGAAAGTACACTTGACGATTGAACACACAGCAATTTGCGATTTCACGTGGTCAAAAATGATGTGATATTATCAAACTTATCAAACTTGTCCTTTCCTTGAAAATGCCACGAGAATATACAGGTTGATTATAAGTCACAGTCCTCCAAATCTGATGACACTAAACTTATTGAATGGATGCAGCGGCCATCTAAATATGGACTATTTAAAGTGCATATAGGGTTCTGGTCTCACAGAATCGTGGCACGACTTGCCCACCATCACTGGTTGACGTGGGAATGACGACAACATGCTCAACCTTGCAGCTTTAGTATCTGACAAAGGACTTCCAGCCATGACACGACCTTCACAAATCACTAATTCAAAAACTCCTCCAGTTCCTTCATGAGATCTAATCAACCCCAATCAAAGATTTACCTTTTCGGGCAAACATCGTGTCGCTAAATGTTTGATCGTGGATCGTAGCGTGCAGGGAGTACTTTGAAAACCCTGCCATGGCTGTCAGGTTGCTTCTGTTGTGGATAGTTTTCCATTTCACAGCATATCATCTCTTCATGTGTGAAAGCCCAGCGCCTTGTTTACTCAGCTAAATGGCAACTTGCAATCCTCACCGAAACAGTCGTCAAAATCAATTTCCACAAGTACCTGTTCATGAAATGCTGCTGTTTGTATCCCACCAAAACTTACTGTTTTGCTGTCTGCTTGCAATGAGCAAGTGGGACGCTTGCAAATGAAAAGATTTTCGTATATACACACACTTCCGTCTGCACACTATTGTACATATATCTCTCTTTTATCCTCACTAAAGTGCCCTTGAAGAGGCATTCTTGTATGATGAAGAGGCAGCGATGTACTCACCGGTCGACAGCCTGCATCGCTGTTTTCTGAATTCTTTTACTTGTCAATTTCAAATTTCCATAAACCAATACTTGAAGAGGCCGCTTCTAGACTGTATATCTATTTTGAAGTGTTTGTGAAACCTGCGAGAACTGTAGGCCAGACAAGACATGTCATAATTCTGCTGGAGCGCCATATATTTATGAGTTGGCCAGCTCATGTTCTATTTATACCTATAACCAGCGGAAGTCCCAGAGGACCCTCTGCTCCAGGCCAGTCTTGTGGGTGCCTCGGCAAAAGATAACTCTATGGAGGGAATGCGGAGAGAGAGGAAGACAGGATGGATGTATGGATATTTACATCCAGGCAGTTGTAGTGCACGCTTGCAAGAAGATTTGCTCTGGCAACTACAGGTGCACAATTACTTATATTCTTACATTCACAAGCAGTACAAACTGTTGCAGGTTCTCTCTTTCTTTGTCTGGGAATTTTGTCACTATTCGATATGTCACACAAAGTTGGCTCATGTGCAATCAAAGTCCACAAGGAGACCTTGAATGTTAGTGTTCATGAGTGAATGAAAAATATTAGCTTGCAGATGTTTGAATGTTAACCAAAAACATGATCTTCACTCTTATCAAGACATATTGAGGACAATCCTAATTAAAATGCAGGTGAGCAGAAAGAAACAGGAAGTAACACAACAACCATGCCATATGGAGAACATGGGCCTGATGGGGACGTCGAATCTCATGAGTCCTACAGCTGTTTTCGAAAGCCTTCAGGTCCCTAAATGCAGGTTTTCTCTCAGTCGAGAACAACATGCTCAGTCTCCCAGTAGGTGGAGGACCTTAGTCTGTGTTTGCACACCAGAAGTGTTTCATTTCAAAGCATACTGTGTCTGTCTCACATGGAATCACACTTTGATATCCAGCTGGGTACATTGCACAAGCGCCATAAAAAAAAAAGGCTAATTCAAATAAAGCCTTTCCATGCAGGTTAGATCAAGTTTCTTTAATGGTTCAGCTGGCAGAGACACAAGGTTGTGATTCAAATAAAGCATCATGCACATCAGCTGGTCTTCATATTTGCTGAAGTTAGCCGTTAATCTGCTCACTGTGGCGCGCAGCTCAGCTAACTATTTGTAATTTGGCCATTATTCAAGAAATGCCCCACTTACCTTCCCACAGTGGCATAATGATGTCCATTAAAAACCATTGGCCGTGCCAGTTCATCGTCCAGCCTGGCACTGAAAAGGATGTGGCACAGACTCGCCGTCAGTGGGCAGAAGAAGACAAAGAGAGATGCTGGAAACAATCCACAAGCAGCCAATAGAGGAAATATTAAACTAGCAGTATAGAGAGGATGGGGATGGAGGATGAAAGGATCAGCATGAAGTCTTTCCTCACTGTGCCGGACAGGACGGTCAATCAATAGAATAATCTGCTGCAATTTCATATAGATCAATGTCCATTTTCTACACCCAATCTCACACTGCTATAACACAGTATGAGTTATTAATTGGTTTCAGTTGCTGCTCAAAAAAGCTCAATTTTTTGGTTAAATCTTTGGTATAGAAACCCCTTCTGGTGCTCGTGATTTGATGCGCTTTAAGCCTTCAGTTTAGAGCATAAACTGTGTGGGGGACGTTAGAAGTGATGGTCAGACAAACGGAGCAACACACGTTTTGAGTTTTTGTTTCGTTTTGTTTCACGAAACCAGATAATGTGGTTGTTGTGGTGTTGTTGTTGTTTAAATCCTAACATAGTCGTCTACTTTATACAATATGTTTGGTAGCTGTAGAGACCAACTGAAAAGAACAGAATTTCGAGAAAAATTGATTGAAAAGATTTAAAATAGTTTTCTTTTGTCAAGTCAACCAAGTCTACATTGGACTTCTGTAAAATGTCATGTTGTTTCATTCTCAGTTTTTTCGTCAGCATGTGGATTTTAGTATATTATACTTATATACTGATGCCGTGAAATATGAGAGAAAATGTGTTTATCTCCTCAAAAGCGTCATTGATCGCGTCTATTTCAAATTCCCGTAGCCTGTATGTTTTAGTAGACGTTGACTCGCACACCAGGGGTTCTCACACCATTAACCAGCTCATTGCTTTCACTTCTCCTTGCATATGTCAATGGCTTTTTGTTTGGTGAAGCAACGAGAGCAGCAGAAGTAACCATGTGTTGAGAAAAGGTCTTTTGCTGCTGCTGTTGTTTTCTGTTTTGTTTTTACATTTGAAGATTCCCATTCAGTCAAACACAGATGTAAAAACACAGTGCATATGCTCATATCAGATGAGGTTGGCCACTGGGCTTACTGCCTTCCATCAATCTAACTCATCATATTAACCAAAAAAACTGAAGAAAAAAAAGTGTAAAATCCTCTGCAGGTGATGTCTGAAGTCTCCCAGTCCCTGTCATCATCCGTCATCTTCCAGGTGCTGCTTCGTTACATCTCCCCTCAGCTTTTGCTCATTGTCAGCTCTCTCTGTGGAGTCTGGTGTTTGCAAATCAGAACACATCACAATCAGAGAGCGATCAAGTGATTGACATTTTTGACATTGCAAATCTCTTTCACCTCTTCACTGTGGATTAGTTGCTTTCACTGTGTCTTTAGGGCAGTTCTGTGAGATCTTACCCAGCAGGTTTAATGGAATTGATAGATTTAGACAGAAAGAACAGCAATCCTCCACTCTGTATCTTTTGGAAGTGAATTCTTCTCTTTATTTCTGATAATGAAACATTTACATGTACCATTACACATATTTGTATAGTGAGCAGTAATAAAGGTGTTTTCTCATGCAAATGATTTTCTGGTCAGGACCAGGACTTGTGCTTCTTCCTTCCATTATTATGTTACTGTGCACAGATACAGAGCAGCACACTGATGCATTTTTCTTATCTGTATGTCTTCACTGGCATGAATTATATTTAATGTGTTGTTTTGTTGTTGTCGTTTTTTTTTTTCCAAATGTCACTTTGCCACCTTATGGAAGATCTTATGGGAATTTGTGACCATTTTTTCTTAGTTTTAAATGAACACTCAGCTTGGGTTATAAAATTATGACTTTTCCTCTTTGTGTTTCAGGCGTTCGTTCCATCTCAGATCAGCACTGAACCCTTGCAACATCTGTTCCAGTGGAAGTGAAGCTTCATGGCCAGCGATCCGACGATGGAAGGAACAGCAACATGACAGGGCTGGTGATTGGATGGATAAAACTGTCAACGCACACAGGCACACGTAGGATGGAGATGCAAACATGCAAGAGAGTAATAATAGTTTGATTGATGCACTCTGATGCTGTTGGAGGACTAATCCAGAATATCTTTCTTTGATCCCTCTCGCTCTCCCCATATATATATGTATATATATATACTTTAAAAAGCACACGTGTCCCTCATTTTCTTTACAACTCCCTCCCCTGTTTCTCCCAAGACTGTACACAATAAAACACAAGCTCCTCTCTTCCAAGAGGCTGAGAGGTTGCTATGGCAACTGTTGTGCCACCAGCATAGCGTCCTGAAACTAGTAGTTGTGGCGGAGCCGGAGGAGAACGCACTGGTGAACGTCCAGGGATGGGGAGTGCTCCATATCCTGCCGGTGAGTGGAAGGAGAAGGGACGAGGCGGCCTGCAAGAGCTGGGCTGCATGCCCTGGAAGGTCAGCAAGCAAAAAGGTGGAGGAGGAGGGGAAGTCGGGGTGGGAGCAGAGAAGAGGTGCAGGGATCCAAAGGATATTCAGCAGCCTCAGCAAGAACTGTCGTCCTCCTCTTCCTCCCTTGCCCCCTCAGCTCCCCCGCCACCTTCTTTGACATCTCCAGCTATTTATCACGAGAAGCAGCGGAGAGAACTGTGCGCACTGCATGCTCTGAATAACGTCTTCCAGGACGGGACGGCCTTTAGTCGGGACGCCCTGCAGGAGATATACCAAAGGTGAGGAAGCGGCAAAATACATCAGTCCTTCGCAGGTGTGTATGAAATGTTGTGTCAGAATGTCAGTTATCTCCACCGTCAACTTGTTGCAGGCTATCTTCGAGCACTATGGTGACGCCTCACAAAAAGAGTATGCTGGGAAATGGGAACTATGACGTAAATGTCATCATGGCGGCGCTGCAGACCCGAGGATTTGAGGCAGTTTGGTGGGATAAAAGAAGGTAAGTTGGCTGTTTCTTATATTATATTCTTACATTATTATGTTATTTTGCTGTAAAAGATGGCACAGCCATGTTAAAAAAAATAATGTATTAGTTGTTATGTTCTGATGTTTTGCATTTTATGACATCTGTCCTTACCAGGTGTTATAATTAAGTAATAAATGGCATTGGATGAGCGATGAGACACAATCTGTGACACTGTAAATATAAAAAAAAAGATGAATTGAAGGAGCACTGTGTGCAAAAACTAAGTACACCTTTACTGCTTTCGTAGGAATTAAGAGGTAAGTAGCAGCCAGATGTCTCTAATCACATGCATTTGATTAACTGATCACCAGCAAGTGTGAGGACCTCCTATAAAATCAGACAGTTTGGTAGTCTGCTGGTCCACAGCATTCACGTGTGTCGACACACCGCCAAAGAAGGAAAAACATCAGCAGAGAAGCAGGTGTTGCTGCCAGTCCACATGGTAAGGGGTGCGAGGCATTTTCTAAACAAT
Source organism: Arrhamphus sclerolepis (assembly GCA_037176975.1). Taxonomy (NCBI): domain Eukaryota; kingdom Metazoa; phylum Chordata; class Actinopteri; order Beloniformes; family Hemiramphidae; genus Arrhamphus; species Arrhamphus sclerolepis. Next base: position 6,934,367 of record JBAMYA010000014.1, on the reverse strand, counting down.
CTGTAGTTCATCATTCCGCAATTATTAAAAAATAAATAAATAAAAATATATACACAAGACAAGTTCCCAACAGGATCACCCGGAGGTTAGGATACTGGAAAATTGGGAAATACAGAACAGCACAAGTATACCTCTTTTTATATTTTAATATTTTATCTTTTATAGATTAGTAAAGATGCATCTGAACGAACCATAAGATTTCTACAACAATAACGTTAAGGCAGACGAGACCACCTCATCCCAGCTGCTAAACACACTGGTGGGTGGTTTGATAATACGGGCTAGTTTTGCAGCTCCAGGACCTGGGAACGACTGCTTGTCAGCAACATAAGAAAAGAATCGAGGTTATAAAAGCAATTGATTACTAATTACTTGAGTGCTCTGGTAATTCCCTGAGCTCAGTCCACCGCTGTGGCTCAGGATTCTTTGCTCATTCAGTGGTCCTGTTCCGTGAGCACCAAAGGTTTGAGCGCAAGTGAAAAGAATCACTTGCGATGGTTGACCCGAAGTTCAAACCTCAACCTTGAAATGTGACCTTAAGAGAGGTCTTCATAAATAAATGCTGGTAAATCTGAATTAAGTAAAGTAACATTATGAGGGAGAGTAGGCCAGATTTCCTCCACAAGCATGTGAGAGACTGATAACATCGTTCAGGAAAACAAGTCACCGATTCTAAAAGTACTTGTACAAGTTATTGAATAATGGGTTGTGTTTAGTTTTACACACGCTGTTTCAGCCTTTTGGCAAAGATTTTGTTAAATTCACATTGACACAGTTATGTGTTGTTACAGTATCAATGACAAGAACGTATGACAATATTTTTATTTGTGATTTCTGTTCATCTTAGATTATATTTACCTTTTTTTTTTTCTTTTTAAACATCTGGTATGGATCAGATGATTTTTCCTGAATTCGCTGACATTAATCTTTAATTATATTCAGGGTTACATAACAGTTTTCCTTGGGACAGGAAACTTTCCAAACAGCCTGATGTCTAAAGTTAAGGAGCACAAACTCAAGTCCCAGAATGTAAACACGAGGTCAGTTCTTGAAGAGGCTCGCCGTGTCTTCCAAACATCTCCCAGCTAATCGGCCGGGTCCTGAATGATATCTTTGATTAGTCAGCAGTTCCGTCAGTTGACGGTGTTTTGGAGTCAGCTTCATCAGCCTTTCTGCTTTCTTCACTATCAGTCCTGCATGACTGTTGACAAGAGCAACCACCACTGACTCACTTTAGTGATAAGAATGAATTCCTGTCTTCATGGTTTGGCCAAAACAGGAACAAAATCATTGGTGTCCTTAATGAAGTGAGAAAACAACAGCCTTGCTCTCTTATTCGTGTAGCACACATGTTTTTACACGGTTACAGCCTTTTGTTGCACTTGGCGAACTGTGAAAACACAGAATAAAGTTTCCTGCTCTCGGCAGCCTTTTTAGGAACGTGACTTAGCAGCAGCTTCTGCTTAAGGAAGGAATTCCCAGTTAGTACCTTGAAGTAATGATTTTATGTTGGCAGTAGCTGCAAAGGGCCTGTGTGGTTCACTAAACACGCTGCATTTCATGCAAAGAATATTATTTCTGTTAACACAACATAAATGCAGTATTGTGAGTACAGTAAAAGTAAATGCTATACCTTTCTTCCACTAGGGATGTTGGCAGCATCGAGTTGTCCAATGTGGAGGGCTTCATTCTGAACGTACCGTCCAATCTGCGCTGGGGACCTCTGCGGTTACCGCTCAAACGCCAGCACTGGATTGGAGTCAGAGAGGTTGGAGGGATTTACTACAACCTGGACTCCAAACTACGCAACCCTCAACCCATCGGCAATCCGGATGAGCTCAGGTGCGAATAAATGTCGGCTATGCGCACGTGTGCGTTAACCCCATTACTTGGGCCAGATACACCTTTTCTTTAAAGTGACACTATAATATTTCAGGTTGTCTATTAACAAAAAGGGATTGTTTCATTCAAAACAGTCTTCTGGTAGGTTTTGAGTTTACCATTTATGCATACATTGCATTGGCGTCTTCAATGGTGATTGGCATGTTGCACCGCCATCTTGAAACTACAGTCCACGGCAGGGACGTCCAGGAAATACACCTTCGTGTTTTGCGTTTGCGCTAGCACTACTGGTAATTGGCTACAAACTCACAGGGAGAGCACTGATGGGGCTTTCACACTGGCAGGGCTCTGTGCCAGTTCCTGAACGCAATTTTGAACTGGCCAGCGCATTCAGACCAAAAAAAACAGGTTCGGAATCTGAAAAGTTGGTTCGCAAGCGTACCGAGAAAAACTGGTTGGCACCTGCGAACCGTGACATCACCAGTGGGTGTGTACCACAACATGGCTTTAAAAAAAAAAAAGGAGGAAACCAAATGTTTGGTGGCCAAGTGGGCATCATCCGAGTTCCAAACAAAACTGGAAACAAACAAAAGGAAAAATAGCTCCATGGTGAACTGGTGGGTGAGATGGTCAAAGCTGGGTTCCCCTTTACGTTTGATCAAATTATTGATAAACTCCAAAAACATGAGGAAGAATACAGAGACAGCAGAAAAGCTGGACATGGGGATCCAGGCCTGTCAAAAGAACTGTTGGACAGCGTGATGGTCAGAGACCAGCAAACCAGGTTTGTTTACTGTTGCTGTAGTAACGTGGACTAACGTCCTCCCACTTTGGTTTCTCCCTCTAAACTGGTGTGAACTGGTGTTTGCCAGCAAGCACCGAGGTTCTCAGACTCCAGAACGGAACCAGAACCGTGTCTGTGTGAAAGCCCTATGAGACAACCAAGGGGAGAGTAGAAAGACAAAATGGACCACAGCTATTTCAGAAAGTATGTTGAGGAAGATCCATCGCCAAGAAAACAAAAATGTGAACAGAGTAGGGATCGAAACCACGTGTAAACATCGGTGTTGCATTTCCCAGATGGACAGAGCTGATGAGGAAGAACAAATATTTAACAAAACTGACCTCATCAACTGAGAGAATACTGCTAGAAGTTGACGACTTCTCTGTTTCCTTGATCAGCCTCAATGACATTTCTTGGCTACCATAGACAGAAATTAGTCTTTATCTTTATCCCACTGTGTCCTTTTAATATGGGGTATTTCTGGTGGAATGAAACCGTACAGAGGAGTGCCACATCCCACCTTCTGTTACGCTGTGTCCAGTGGCCCATTGACAGCACCTAACGTAAATTAGATATGAACTTAGAAGTTCCAGACTAAATTGAATTTGCACATTCATCTGGTAACAGCAGGCAAGATGGAGCACTGAAGTTAGTTCTCCAGTAAAAAATAATCAATGAAGCAGTAAATGCTGTGATACAAGTCGACAATATAAAAGTTAGAAAAGATCTCTTTCAGAAAAGAAAAAATGAAATGAATTAGAAATGCTCCTTCAAGTTCTTGGATTTTTGTGATGCAATATCCCCCTACAGGTGGGATCCAGTGTCCATTTTAAAACAAAACAACAAAGCACAGTAGGCTTCTTGGTAAGGATTCATTTCCTTAAAAACCCTACTACTTAACATTTTCTGATTAGAGTGAGTTTTACAACGTCAACATGCAAAATCTGCCCCTCCCCCAGCCACGGAGGCGCGGCAGTGTTCAAGTGAGAATTCTGACCAAAAACTAACTAGAGCCTCAAACCCAACTGTTGGCAAAGCATATGGTGTCACCAATCTGGAGAATGTTCATTCCTATAGTTTGGCCAAAAACATTGACTTTCATTTCTGACATTTTTGATTTTATTTCCTTTTTCTTTTTTTTTTTCTTTTGTTGGTGCATTTTGTAATTCAAAGCTTATTGCTTTGATCTTCTTGTCCTGAGACCTATATACTTAACCGTTTGCCTCACTGAACCCAAAAACCACCAAACAAATGAAAAATATATATGGTAATTCCTTAATTTGTTGTGCTATTTAACTATGCCGATGATTTAAATCATTTTATTGCATTGTTTGTTTGTTTTTTATAAAGCCACACTGAACAGGTGTCAGTTTATTTATTTAATTAAATTGAAATGTTGAATGTTTTTATGGCCCTGCGATGGACTGGCGACCTGTCCAGGGTGTACCCCAGCCTTTCGCCCAATGTGAGCTGGGATAGGCTCCAGCAGACCCCCGTGACCCTGAACAGGACATAGCGGGTATAGAAA
>JBAMYA010000014.1:6890166-6916180 GCA_037176975.1 Arrhamphus sclerolepis | reverse complement strand
GGTGCAGTCCATAATGAGGAGAACTGAGGGATTATGGGAGTTGTAGTGTTGGGACCGGTGATCAGAAGGCTGGTGACGCTGACCGTGGTAGCTGGGATGGAGCAGGCATGACAGACTTTCAGCGATGCTTAGGGTGATAAGGACTGAGGAGTTCTCCAACAAATATTCCTTGACTCTGTGGTGGCAATCACTGAGTTGGCTTTCCTTTCAACCTCTTTTATACTTTTATTCTATAAAAGTTCAGTTTGGTTTATGTTTTTTTTTTATCTCAGTGTTTATTGAACTGCTGGAACGTCATTCAGTTTCATAACACATGTTGAGAAAGACGCAGCAAACTGAATTATATGAGCAACAGTACAATTGTCTGCAGTCCCTGTGGTATAGCCACAAAATCAAAGGAAAAAAAAACACAGCGGATACTTCCTTCAAAAGTTATTGTAACTGTGAAAAAGTTTCTTTGGTTCAAATTCCCATTATCATGCATTAGATGTATGAAAAATGCTAATAGTAGCCTTCACAACAGTCATAGTAAGTGGTTTTGTTGGCTCATACCTTTGCTATGCAGGCTGGATAAATAAGTAACTCAAGGAACTCCCAGGTTTGTCCAACTGCTAATTATGAGCTCAAAATATGAATTATTAAGAGTTTATTTATGTTTTATGCAAAAGCTAGAGACATTCAATCTAGATGCATTCAAATAGTTTAAGTGTTATCTTGATTAGGTCACTCTGTAGTCAGGTAGATAAACAGTCTGAATTATTATCTGCTGGCATATTCTCTCACGCTTTGAATTCTGACACTTTTTGTGTCTCCTCTTTTCTCACAAAAACACAAGCATCATATACCCTACATGGAAGGAAACATACTCATACGACAAAAGAAGAGTGAATTAGTCAAATTAAAGGAAACCTGCCACAGGCCGCAGTAGAGGCTGTTTACTTCTGTCTCTTTCACTTGACTTGCATCAGAAAATGTATTGCAGTGACAATGAAGCTTTTCAGCGTTGCTCCACACCTGAACCTCAACTCATCCCTTCTCTTGCACTGACTTTACTCAAGTGCCCAGAAGCTGATCAGAACTCAAAGAAAAATGTTATAGCTTAGCGGTAGAATGCAAAGTCTGGCTAACATTTGAAAAGAGAGAGGATTGGTGTGGAATTGCACTGGATTTGTTCATGTTTGTAGAATGCTGCAATTGTGACTTCAATTATAGTTGTGGTTTTTGTGCTTGAATGAGGTGACAGTTGAAGATGCTTGATGTTCTTTTGTTGTACCTTGTGCTTACGTATTTAAATTGAGTCCTTTCTAAATGTTTTAATGCCTTTAAGCCCCTACCAAATACCTAATCCTGCTAAATTGCATGTTCCCTTTACAGTAGTATCTGACATTTTAGATGGGTACGCTTAAATAGGTCGAAGAAGTCATTCTCACTTTCATTGTCACTGGAGCAGCTGTAGAAAGAATGTATTATCCATATCCCAGATAACTTTTTAAGATCTTTCTTGACAAGACTGTCAGAAAATGACACAAATGTAAATTACATTTATTTGCCAACAGATTTAAATTTCTGTCAGGATTGGATCTTTTCCTCGGAAGAGAATCTGAATCATTCTGTCAACTGTTAAACATCTTTCTTTGTCTCCCAGATTATGTGTAGCTGATTGAAACAGGATTTTTCTTTGGGGCTGTCTATATAGTCTTGTAATAGCTTTGTGCCTAGCAGAGCAATCGCAGTGCTCCATCAAACTCTGACACATCCATTTGTCACACTCGCTGTGGTCAGATAGAAAACCAAAGAAAGATGCACACATACACACTCACATGCTGAGATATCACTCCAGGAGTGGCGTCCTCGTCCATGGTACGTAATGTGTTATCATATTTTGATGTCATTGACAGACAAAAAAGAAAAAAAAACATCTTCACCTGTTGTTTTGTTTGGGTGTGGGCATGGCATGACTTGTTGAAAGAAGAATATCTAACCTGACATTTTTAAATAGAAAAGGAAATGCTCCAAACTGAGATTGATGAGCACCAAGCTTACAGTTGATACTCCGTTTGATGCATGAAATTACAAACTGAAATAGATACAGTGGGTGTGTTTACATGGACAACAGCACTCCAATATTAATAAAATTAAGGTAATACTCTCATTAAGAAACTGTCATGTAAAAAACAGGATTAATCTAAATAAGGTTGCAATCAAAGTAAGCATGCAGGTAGAGGCATGCACAAATACATAATACATAATATCCAGTTCGAGTTTTCACAGCATTTTGCACTTCCAAGTAGCCTCCACATGCAACACTTATGAAGCATTTGAGGGGACAGCTGTTCTTGAGGCTTTTTCTGAATTAAGCACTACCAATTTTAAAAGGTATCTTTACACTAATAAACGTGTGTTTAATGTTGCATGATATTATGGAGGAATTGCCAGAAGAACTTTTGTCTTGACAAATACAAGAATGTGCACATGATGGAGAGCTAGCAAACATTACCCCTCGTTCACATGTAGACCTGGGCTGATGTCAAACGCTGATTAACGGAACTGTGGATCTGTTGCATCATGGTGGACGTGTTGCTTCTGTTAGATGATGAGAAAAGACAAACTTAAGCCACTGCGGGAACACTAATGGTGGTAGCCAATGAAATCCTTTATGGGGCAGGACTGTTTTGAAGGATCTGGCTTTTCTGTGAACCTAGCATGTAGAAATTTGATTGATTGGTAAACGCCCACTGCACAGGTGCTGTCCAGACTTTCCTGTATGAATTAGTGCACCGTTAGAATGTCTGTGTTTTCAAATACCCAACTATAGACACACGACACCAAGGCAAAAAGGTCAAATTTAACTGCTAGTGAGAGTGATGCAAAGGAAATGAAGCCTGAGGAAAACATGTCAGGATTAGTCCTGACCCCAAGCTCGCTTGCATGGAAGTCAGTGGCTGATGCCGTACTCTGCCATATAATCTCATCATCGTCAATGAAATGAATTATGTAAAATATGGCTTATTGACAAAAAATGACTCATCGCAGCTGAATTACATCACCACTTATGCCCTACTGGCACTGGACTAGTATCTGGGGACCTGCAGTAACGGAATGGGATAACCAAAGTCTGTGTTTTACAGACATTAATAGGATGTTCCTATTATGCGTCATAAGTGACGTCGTTTTGGAGCAGTCGCCATCTTGGATGACAGCGATGGTCAACTTTTGTGCTATTGTTGGTTGAGGGATGAAGTCAGATCGCAAAGCCGGTTGTTCTTTTTTCTGAATACTGACCATTATCATGGACCAAGGAGATGAGTGCAAGGAGGTTTCAACAAGGAGAAGAGCAGCTGGCTCTCACGGATTTCCAGACATGATGTGCTGGAAATTATCATAAAAAACTTGAGAGTCTGCAATCTGCACTTTGTATTGGGTAAGACGACGCTTAAATGTATGCAGCATTTGTTTTTAGAACATACGTAGAACCATTTAGTGGTTCTGTCACCAAGAGCTTTCTAGAGTCGATGCTATATGCTAGCCTACATGCAGCTTGTCTGGCATTGCTGTGGAAACCCCATTGTTCTAATTCTTTTCATTGTTGATTATAAAAAAAAGAAAGAAAGAAAAAGAACAAGCCAGTCTTTTGAACGGCGCTTGGAAAAGAATGACTCCTCAAGATCCAGCTCCTTTCAAAGAGCCATAAATCCCATCTCTAATACATATAGGGAATTCATACAAAATAAACACAAACGTAGGAACACTTACCATTCCTCTTATTGCATAGACATCCTTGATCTGCAACTTGGACCTCTCTGACCCAGTGAGACGCTAACTGATTGTGAGCATCAAGATCCTTACATGCCTTCATTTTTTCAGCCATCTACAGTGGGTTTGAAGAGTAAACAAGGCGACCAAATGTACGTAGCTGACGTCCGGTCATTTGCATTCTTGAAAGATTCCGTACTTGGAGCTAAATGTGGATCGTTATGGTCAATAATCTTACATTTCTCCCGATACTGAGCGTGATCCAAAAACTTGAAATGCTCTGCAATGATATTGTTGTCATGAGGGACACCCTATTCCCGGATATGCCATCAAAGTGTGCGTAGAGTAACATCTAGTCCCGCAATCGTACGAGCAATAGCGGGGAAAAACGTTCGTTTGTATTCCGTTGTGGATAAATATTGTATTTGAAGTGTGTGATCAGTGATCATACAGCTACTCTTTGATTTGCAAGGAAACAATAAATGATACCTTAAAAGAGACATTGGTGGCCGTGGTAACGGAAAACAAAACAGTAACCAGCATTTTATTTTTATTTATCTTTATTTTTATTTCTTCTTACCTGCAGACATGCAAATCCTTCATCTCATCATCGCTCTTCTGCTGGCTCTGAACTCGTTTCTTTTTATTGGTCTCCAACTTAATCCCCGCCACCGGGAAAAAGGCAGCAAGAAGAAACGTAAAAATAAATGAATGAATAAATAAATAAAAGTCCTTCCAACAGATCATTGGGCCTCATTCACGAACATGTGCGTGGAAATGTTCCTGTTTCCCGCAAAAAATAAATGTGTGCACAAAATCGCCGTGGTATTCATGAACCCTGCGTACCAACCAGCTTTGTTCTTACGACTGTGCGTATGTTTGTGAATCAGACTGGTTCTAAATTCACAGGTGTGTGCTCGCAGTTTGTGATTAGGATACTGCCACGCCCCCATTTCTCCAATGTGGTTTTATATACACTGCATGTACTTAGAAGCTCTGTATTTGCTTTTTCGGAGTCAGTTTAGCTTCATCATTTGTGCGTACATTTGGTCTGAGGAAGTTCTAAATTTGTTTGTTGTTTGTGAGTGAGGCCCATTGAATTACTGAGATGTGTGTTCACACAAAATTAAAAAAGTGGCCTGACTCTGTTTCATTATTAGTATTATTTATTAATTTAAACGGACACACACACACGTGCGAGAGTGCAGCTTCTTTGCCTTATAGAGCTTTAACTTACATTCGTGAACTGAAACGTAAACTGTGTTCACAGTGATTTCTGAGCCCATGTAGAGAGCATCTATATCCAGTTATGACTTTCAGCCTCGTCTCTCCTGATTCTTTGTATCTTTTAGCGATGTTATATCCTGTACATGGTGGTATCTTTCCGATTTAACGTTGAGGAGCATTTTTTCTGAAATTTTTCTGTAGTGTTTGTAGCAGTTTGTGACAATGAAGGAGAACCTCATCTTTATATCCAAGAGACTTTGCCTCTCTGAAATGTTTTAGACTTTTATCCCCAGTCATGTTACTGACCCGTTGCCAATTAACCTAATTAGTTGTCAAATGCTCTTCCAGTTGTTTTTGATTTTCACCAATTACTTTTCCAGCCTGTTGTTGCCCCTGTTCCAACTTTTTTGAGATGTGTTGCTGCCATCGAGGTCAAAATGAGCAAATATTTCAACATCTGATATGTCCTTTATGTTCTATTGGGAAGAAAATATGGGTTTTATGAAATTTTCAAATCACCGTTTTTTTTAAGTCATATTGGGGCTGTAATTTAATTGCTTTCTGCCTAAAATTCCAAGTCTCATTGAAGTCACAGACGACTGTGATTATTATATTTCTCGCAGCTAATTAAAATCAGAACTCAAGGCAAAGTAATTACCTCATTACAGTGAATAAACAGGAATTTGTCTTGGCGACACTGACATGGAAACATTGCACCTACATAAAAAAAACAAGGTATGGTTCTTTCTTCCAAGTAATTAGCGCATGACTGATGATACATGGAGCACCTGTTTTACCATACTGTCAGAAGAAGAAAAGTGCACATCTCTAATTATGCTTGCTGCTCTGAGTTTGTTTTCCCTCTCATACATATTAAAGCCTGTAACCTTTTCCCGTGTTGTGCTATCCATTCCAGCGCCGTTCTGTCTTCTTCTGAACAGTATGAGAAAGTCCAAGCCTCACTAATCCACACTGAAGCCCTTTACTCTTTCCACACAAAGTGTTGGACACAAATCCGATGATGAGGGATCATCTGTATTTGTTTGCCAGAGGTTTGCCACGTTAGCTGACTTGTTTTGCATTCATACCACCTCCTGACGCCCTCTTTTTCATTCTGCCTGATGACATACATGTACATCCGTACTTGACGGTTACGTTAGAGACAGAGTTGCTGCATGCATGAGTGCCTGGCTTGGGGTTGGAGACACCCAACATTTGCTTTGTGTCTTTTGTGACCCTCAAAGAAATATTGCATACATCCTGTAAACACAGTTTTCTTCTTCCATACTTGCTATTTTCAGTCATCAGTTGAAGAACCTTTTGCACGTGCTTTGTTTTCCGTGTAACAGATGCCAGCTGGGAGTGTTGCTGCTGTCTGAACAAGCACAGTGGTGTTTTTTCTGAAATAGTACGCCATAGCAGACCTGCTCCACAAGACAGAGTAACTCCTAATGTCAAATCCATTCTCAGACTTGTTTCCTTTGTATCTATCACCACTTCACACCGTGACTTGTAGTTAGAACCAGAGGTCGACCGCTTAATGGATTTGCAGATTAATCAGGTCACTTCTTACCCATTTGTTTTTTATAATCAGCATCGGAGAATTAATAAGCTTGTTAACAGGCATGCACATAATGACTTCACTTTATGTGGAAGAGATTATGATTCAATTCTTATTTAAATACCTATGTGTGTAATTTCTTAAATGTTCCTAAATAAGTGCTCGCTACTTAATTTGTATTGATAAAAAACAAGCTGTGCCGTACATGCAGCAGTGGCAACAAATATTCTTTTTACTTTAAAAGAAAAAAAAGTCTCCAGCAGATACGAGGCTTTCATGACACCTGCTGCCGTCGACAGCAGCCATGGATGCCCACACAAACAATAACAATAAACTGACAGAAACGTTTACTGCATGAAGCACAACTGTTGGCTTTATTCTGCCAGGTCTAACTGGTTTCTGCAGAATGAACCAGCGTCGTATCTCCAGCTGAAACTAACAGATTCTCAGAGAGGAGATGACTGACATTAACCACATGTCCGAAACAATCTCACTGTTTTCCTGTTTTTAATTGAAGATATTTTACATTTTATTTCCAGCCATAATACTGAGTAAATATAGTGATTTTGAGCTGTAAACACATTTCCTGCAGAAACTAAATGCAGCTTTGCTAATTATGCTAGAAACAAGTCTTTACTGACAAATAAGTGAAAAGACATTAAATATTAATTTAGAGCAACCATAAAATACTAATGATGGAGTAAAGGTTAAGTTTGTTTGCTCTTAGTTGAATATTCAGTTTTCTTTATTGACCTTAATTTAAATAAACACATCCATTAGATATATTGTATGGATTGAACCTGTGATGACATTTGATGGATGTAACGAACGTTTTCTTTTTTTTTTTTTTCCAAATCGGAAAGTCTGTTTGACAAAGTTTGTTTTCATTGTCTCTTTGTTTTCTTTTCTTTTTTTTAAAAACAGTAAGATTAGGGAGAACAAAACTTCTTTTTTTCTTAAAAAAATGTTAATTTCACTTAAGCAAATCTATGCATCATTAGTTATTTTTAAATGGTTGTATGTTATAGTGTGGATAAAAATACTAAACAAAACAACAACCATAAATAAACAAATAAATATAATAAGCATCATTAATCCTCCACGGGAGGCCCTGAATTATTGATACAAAATGAAAATATAAGATTAATCAGCATCCATACATGTATTTTTTTTGAATGCATGTCATCAAGAGTCCTTTTATATTATTATTATTATTATTATTATTGTTATTATTATTATTATTATTATCATTATTATTATTATTTTTATTATTATTATTATTATTATTGTTATCATTATCATTATCATTATTATTATTATCATTATCATTATTAAAAGAAGGGATTTTACTATCTTGTAGAACCCAAAACTGAAAATGTGCTATTATAGTTTAGAGGCTTACAACAATTTGATATGAATGGAAGTTATACTATATAATTTCGTATCAATTGCTAGCTTGTGCGTGGAATCAAATCAAAACTGTATCATGACACTTTGTGATACAGGCAAGCGTGGAGTCATCATCAAGTTAATCATATTATCATATAGAGATGAAACTTGTGATTTGTTCCCCAAATGACAAGTCTCAGACCCAGAACCTGAGTGTGTGGATGTGAGGGACTATCACTCATCATCCCCTGCGTCTGTATTGTCTATATTGAATATACGCACTCAGGTTTGAGTTAATCTGTGTGTGACCTACTAGCAAACATGCTATCACCATCAGCAGATACTGAAAAGCAGCAGTTGATTTATCCTCTATGGTCATGTAGAAGATATATGGAATGTGGTGGATAGCCGGTGTAAACCATTTGTATTTCCCACACACACCTGCTGTGAAGAGCAGTCCGACTACTTTCATCATAGAGTCTGGAGTTCAGGACTTCATAGTTTTCTGACAGATGGGTGGGTGCTTAACCTGGAACAGCAGGGACCTGCACTCTTCCACAAACATTGTTTTACTTCCAAGAAGTCTGAAGTTCATGAGGTCACATTAACAGATCAGCACGTGCAGTTGAGGTCGGCCTCAGTTTGAACCATGATCTCTTTCCAGGAGAATCTAACAGACTAGCTTAAGTGATGGCGGTGGTGTCCAGGATTTCTTCCTGTATGATTCTTTCTACCGTTATTTTGTGAAACACCTGAATTGCTGTTGTCATAGCAGCATCATTTCTAACACATGCAGGAGATGAAACAGAGATTACATTGAAGATCGTGTCCTATCATTTGGTTGTGAATTGTTGTGGCAAAAAGTAGCACTATTTTAATTTCATTTTAGTTTATTTATCCATTCTGGGCTTGTACAAGTGGTAAGTATAATATGCAAGCTGTAAACTATGTCTGAATGAAGACACGAGAAAATAAGCACAAATGTCTGGATGATCAAATTTAACGGGCATTAATCTTATGTGTGTCATGTCTGAAAAAGGTGTCGTTGTAGTCATTAACACAGGCTATCTCAAGCTAGACTGAAGATTTTGTAATTCTAAGCAATCAGTCTTAGTGCATAAAGCTGATACAGGGCTGCAGGCAATTCTTGTAGCAAAGTTTCCAGTCAAAAACCTGAGCAAATGAAAGAGAGTTTAACCCGAGGGTGTTCTAATCAAAGTGGACATCGCTCTCCATGGTGCTGAATTCGATGGAAAGTTTCTTTCAGAATGGAACAGGCTACATGAAAACTTTGTGTCCTCATTAAAAACTATAGAGGACAAGCTAATGGTGGCCATTGCAGGTTTTTTACTTATTGATGATATTCACTCTCTTCCTATTAGCAGGGACAGCAGGTGATGGAGACTGAGAGCAGAACTACTTTTCATTTGCTGAGATTGCCTGGTTAAATTTGCTTTTTAAATTCATGCTTTGAACAAAATAGCAAGTTTTCAATAAAACTCAGATGTGGATGAAATGCTCATGCCTCCACATGAGAAAATAGTGATGCTACTGTGGAGTAGACAGTGGACAGCCTACAGGTGGATGCTTGCAGGTGTGAGTCAGAAATGGCCACTGTGGGCCGCTGGGTGCTGCAGTGGTTAGAGCAGGCGACCCATGAACTGAGGCCACAAGTCCTCCTGCAGCGGTCTCAGGTTTGACTCCCAGCACGTCTTCCCCCTCTCTCTCCACCCTCTCCTTCCTGTCCAGCTCTGCTAATAAAGGCCACTAGAGCCAGAAATACCTTTTAAAGAAATGGCCACGGTTTAGTCCCTTTGAAGAGGTCAGTGAACCTGTAACTGGACTGGATAATTCGGGGTGTATGTGAGTCCGATATGTTGCTTGAGCTGCCTGTCGGAGCTAGCTTGCAGATTGCTCAATTCTTAGGAGGTCAAAGTGAGACATTAGCACAGGCTCTGAGGAGAAACTACCACTAACAAGGAAAAGAAGCAGTCAGGTGTTTTAGCTCTTCTTTCAAAGTTACCAAACCTCCTTATGACCTCATTAGCACTTGATTTGTTTCTCACATATATTAAACCACAGCAAAAGTTGACTGGGCTCATTTGGAGACACTACAGTGTTCCATAAAATACTGTAAAGAGGATTCAAATCTGTAGTTCTCATTTTTCAGGCAGTTTCTATGTAAATATATCCAAAATCAAAGTCTTATCATTATTTTATCTACATTTAGTGAGATCTGTGAGATCTTTAGTATTTTTGATCATTATTTTATTGCTATTTGAACTTGATAATAAGATCTAACAAGCCTCTAATGCCTGTTATATTCTTAGAATTGCTAAAAGTCTGGAAAATTGGATATATTACTACTCTTATCTTCACATTTGCATTTCATCTTATATCAGCTATTCCTCTTTTTGAGAATTACTCACAGGTTCAAATGTGTGTCCCTGAATAACTCCTAAATTAAAACTATTTATAAGTAAACCGTAGAGTTGGAGGAGGCCAGTGTCATCTGCTGGTGAGTGGAGCTGTGGAGACAGATGAGCATTATCAGAGATCTGCATTCAGAGGATGAATCATACCCAAGCTATGTAACAGCCTTGTGAGGGATTTTAATGGCAAAATCTCCAAATATATATAAACATGTGTGTGTGTGTGTGTGTGTGTGTGTATTGTTAGATCCCCCAGTATGAGCCTCGGACTGAGTCTCCTACTGGACCAGCTCTCTGTTTAAAGGGTCTGAGGTTAAGGTCTACTGGGTCTAACCAAAATAAAATGCCTCAACCCTATTTAAGCTGGCGAGGAGATTTTCCTAGCTTCTCACTGCCTACTTCCGAGTGCCTATCCTGCTTCTTCTGATAATAAAACCCACCGAATAGCCTGGAGATGGATAGTAGTTATCAGCCACTCCCGTTAAATTTAAGCTAGCCATTCACCAAGTGAATGGCTAGCTTAAATTTAGTGGCTAAGAATGAAGGATCGGTAACTGGTAGTGGGCTAGAGCAACCTTTAAGATCCCATAGTTATCATACACTCCACCTACTATTTTACCACCAACAAAGATACTCAAAGATGTCCACTACTTCTCTCTTATAATATATTATATTTATTAGTTAAGCAGATTGGCAGGGTTAAGCAACAGCATATCTTGATAGAGTGATGAACAAAAATAAGATCAGAACTTTTTATGAATAACTTCCCTAATTCTGGCTGAGGCTGGTATTTTTACTTATCATGAATTGTCCAAGCTGAATAGGAAATGAGCAATCGGCCAAATTGCTTAATCCGTGGCCGCGGGTAGTCAGAGTCCGGGTGGGGCTTCCAAGACCCAGTACTGTGTCTATGGAGGTGGATGACCTCAGTGTTGGTGAGTCTAACGACCAGCTAACGACTATGGGACTACTGGGGGGTGTGGAGGTGAGACAGTTGGACAGCCCTTTGTTCTTGCTGGGCACCTGTGAGTTGGAGTGAAACTTCCTGGGACTGGATGGGAGCTCTGCATTGGATGTGGCCGAAACATGATGTCTAAGACCCCCACCTCTGTTAAGAGAAGGTTTTTCCAGCTTAACATAGATGGCTTCCTTGACTCCCCTTTCAAACCACCTGTCTTCTCTGTCCAAAATGTGGACATTATTGTCCTCAAAAGAGTGTCCCTTCTCCTTGAGATGGAGATGGACTGCAGAGTCTTGTCCTGTGGAGGTGGCTCTCCTGTGTTGAGCCATTCTTCTCTGGAGAGGTTGTTTCCTCTCTGCACTGGACTGCATATATGATGTTACTGTGTTTCTTCCTGGGGTTTTGTCTTTCGGGTGAACCAGTTTCTATCTTAATGTTGTCATGGGTTTGAAATGGACCGGGATGTGGTGGTTGTTAACGTCGTCAAGAAAATTCTACACGTCCAGTTGCCTTGATTCAATTCTTTGGATAAATATGACCTGGATGACTGAGAATCTTCATCAACATTAGGTCATTATCAGTTATTACCAAATTTATATTGATACACACCTTGATATCAAACAATAGTGGTGACCGATTACAACCAGATTTTCATCACCAGTTGGTTAGTTGTAGCATTACTGTTTTTCAGTTTAATTAAACCATTAAATTAAGCCTGAATCAGCCATGATACTGATCTTATGGATCTGCTCAAGGCATTTCTTGTTCATTACTTTCTAGAAAAAAAGAAGAAAAAGAACAACTGCTTTCTCCAAAAGAATTAACAGCTTTTAGAGAGAGAGAGAGAGAGAGAGAGAGAGAGAGAGAGAGAGAGAGATGGATACTGGAGTGCCTAAGGCTATATAAAATTAACAGGAAACTAACTGTTTTATTCAGAACTCAATGAGGCAGTGGAAGACAACTCTTGAGGTTAAAGCCAGTGGCACAGGTGAACAAGGAGATGCCCTGCCCCCCTGCTGTTTTGCATAAGCCTGAACTCCCTCTATTCGATCATAAACAAAAGCGGCTACGGATACAGATTCCAACATGGCCGACCATCGACCATCTCCTCTACATGGAGGACATCAAACTGTACCCTATGAATGAGCGTGACATTGGCACCCTGATTCACCTCACCGGGATCTACAGCAACGACATCTCGGTGTCATTTGGATTAGATTAGTCTGGGTAGATGGTATCTAGGAGAGGAAAGATGATTACAACTGAAGGGGTTGAATGACTGGAAGGCAACATAGCAAATGTTCAGGACAGCTTCAAATACCTAGGGGAATCCATAGTCAGTTGGAGGTAGCATGGAGGTCAGCCACAACCAAATACCTGCAGAGGGTGAGGCAGGTCCAGAAGAGTCAGCTGAATGAGGAAAACAAGAATCAGGCTATCAACACCTATGCTCTACCAGTAATCGATACCCCACTGGCATAATATCCTGGTCACTGGAGGGCAAGCCACCGATATCAAGACAAGTAAATGCCTTTCACTGCAAGGGGGGTTTCACCCTGAATCCAACATCCTGACGTTGTACACTAAGCAAAAGGCAGGAGGCAGAGTAGTGAGCGTGACAACCACTATCCAGGAAACAGCAGGCCTCCAGGAAGTAGATGGCCCCACTGATGACCTGCTAAATGAATGCCTCAGGCAAGTGAAACCCAGTATGGAGGAGGAACCAGAGGAGCTATCATGGAAGGACAAACCTCTGTTTGACATGTACTACTGACAAATTGGAGAGGTGGCTGACAACAACATGAAAAAAAAAAAAAAGACATACTAATTGCTGGGAATGGCTGGACTGAAAGACAGCACAGAGGTACTGATCATGGCTGCATAAGAAGAGGCCCTAAACACAAGATCAGAGGCCAGGGTCTACCACACCTGACAAGACCCTCTATGCAGGCTGTGCAAAGAAGCCCCTTAAATGGTGCAACACATCACAGCAGGGTGTAAGATGCTGGCAGGCAAAGCTTTCGTGGAACATTGTAACGAGGTAGATGGCATATACACAGTAACATCTGCGCCGAGTATGGACTGGACATGCCAGGGTCAAGAAGGAAGGCACCTCCAAAGGTGATCAAGTACAAGCAAGTCGAGCTCCAGAGACGTCCAGACCCAAACTGACAAACTGTCGATGGCAAACCAGCCTGACATATTGGTGGCTGATAAACATTATAAAACAGCAGTGGTGATAGACGATCACAACATCAGAAAGAAAGAACATGAGAAGCTTGAGAAATACCGAGGGCTGAAGAAAGATGGATGATGTAAGAATATACAGGATAGAAACCTTACTACTTTTACTTAGAAAACAAAAACAAACAAACAAAGAACACAAAAAGATTGGATTCTCCCTTCTTATGAATTGCTGCTTAGTATTGTGTTTGTCCAAGTCCAGCATTGGGCTGCTGAAGAAATATAATGCCAGCTCCTTTTAAGTGATTGAAGAAGAAAATAAAAGAGGGATTCAGACATCAAACGTGAACGTGAACAGCTATTTTATGTAAATCATTTTTCTGTTGACTGATTTAAAAAATGCAGAGGAAAAACTAGACACGGAAGCATTCATGAATCACTCAAGTACCCTCAAGCATACAGCAGGATACAAGGCCACCTCAGAGGCATCTTGATGTTTTCTTCCTTTTTGTTTACCTATTTTTCCTCCTGAACTGTCAGACATCATATACCCACTCTTACGCAAGCTCTTGGCGATTACCACAGCTATGCTACACTAAAAAAAGACCCACAGTTGCTAAGACATTCTGCAATGTAGATCTTTGCACACTGACACTTTCCTCAGTAATGATTGATGAAAATACTGAACAAAATCCTTTCACAATGCTGTGAAAGATTTAATATAACTGCGAAAAAAGGATGGAAGTAATTCTTTTTGATCAATATAGTACAATGAATTCCATGTTCCTTTCAGAAGGTCCAACTATTACCAGCCTTATCACGAGAGGCAAACAATTTCCCAACTCTCCATCATGATCTAAGAGGAACCAACCAATTTGCGGTCAAGTCAATAATCTCATCGGGTGAGATAAAATCTTCGAGATTTCTAAAACACAGACAGGAAGTAAAATCACACTTCGACTCAAGAGACATTAGATCATATGCCAATTATTTGTCTTTGATTCTGACACCTCTGTGAAATGCTGTCTGACTCAAAAGCATGTTAGCTGCATACAAATGAGCACCAATGATCTTGTTCTGGGAATAGCAGCAGCACAATGGTCTGAGTACAGAGTGAGTTTAAACAACAGTTCAACACTCAGTGGAGCACCTTCAGATTGACAAAGCTATTACTAGAAATATCTTGCCACTCACACAATCTGAGCTGATCTGGGAAATCACAGAAAACTTACAGTGCCACAAGGGCGGTAAATGCTGGGGGTTAAGGAAGCCCATCTGACAGCACTTTGTTTTCCACAAAATGTCCATATTTTCAATAATTTTGACCACTTTATTCTAGCACATGGGTCCCAAATGCTGCCAAAGCGGGAAATGCGTGAAATGCATTCTTATTTATCAATATCTCTTAATCTAATGAATAAGTTGAATTTATAAACTAAAAATCGAAATGTTGCTACGTAGCCACAGAAAGAAAGAAATCAGCATACTAGCTTTAACACATTTAGTAGCTCTTATATCCATCCACTGTGTAAAGTCTTCTCAAGCACATCCCAAAGTTTCTCAACAGGTTCAACTCTGGACTTTCTGGTGACCAATCCATGCATGTAAATTATGTTTTATGTTCCCTGAACAACTCTTTTACAATCTGAGCCAGATTAATCCTGACAATGTCATCTTGGAATATGTCAGGAATGAAAAAAAATGAAAGTGGTTGGTCATACGTCAAGTTCAGGTAGTCAGATGAAATAATGTTTTGGGCTCATAACGTTGCTGACCCTAAACTTGACCAACTGAAGCAACCACAGATCATAACACTGCCTCCACAGGTGTGCACAGTAGGCACTAAGCATTGTGGGTGCATCTCTTCACCCTCTGACACTCCCATCACCCTGGAGCAGAGTTAATCTATACACCTCAGATCACATGACCTTCCTTCACTATTCCAGGGTCAAACTATTATTCTTAATAGCTCGATTAGGATTATTCTTCCTAACAATGTAAAGCTTTTATTCAGGCCTCATTGTAAGTGGTTTTCTCAACACTACACAGCTTCACCAAGCATTTGACTGATCTCTAATCACTGATCCAGTCATTAAAGTTTTTTTGTTTTTTTCTCACCACATTTCTCCCTGGATGAAACCATATTCTAACACTTTCTTTTAAATGAGCTTTTTCCACAACCACAGGATGTTTCAGCCAAAACCCAAATCTCTGTGGTACATTTCCAATAGGAGGCTCTGATGTTTGTGTTTAGTTAAATGAGGTTATGACCAGGCAGTATGTGCAAAACTGAATATTTCTTTTCTTTTGGCTTTCACTCCACTATTCTTTGTTAAGCCCCCACAGATATTTTATAATTCTTTTTGCTATGTCCTTCACCTGCATAGCGGCCTCAAAAATGGAAGAGGAAAAAAAGAAGCAGCCTTCGTGCTGAACACCTACTCTCACAGCTAAAATATTCTTTTTTTCCTCTTCTCTCCCTCGATGCACCATGTTCCTCTGGATGAAGAGCAGAGCTGTATGTATACCTGATCTGTAATCAAGCAAAAAGTGAAAGAATTGTCTTATTGCTTGATTACAGATCAGGTATACATCCATTGAAGTATACATATTTACAGGTTACAGTGAATTTCTGAACAGTTGAGCCAGTTATTTAAAAAATGATACCAGAGCATGACATGCCCAAAAAGTCTTAGTTTGAGTTTATTTTAATGCAGAAATACTCTGGTTTTCTGTCGATGTTTCCACTGATCCAAGCGTTCTCCGTGTCAGATGGGCAGATTCGTATTTGGCAGGATTGAGAAATGGCAACGCAGCATTCCCACTCCCAGAGGCTTAAAATTTTACATCCCAAAAAATACAAAGAAAAGTTCTAAAATAAATAAATGTAGATTTAAAAAAAAGAAAACGGAAACTGCTTTCTTGAACACACTTGGATTGTGACGTAGTGTTTTCTGTCAGATACGGTGAGCAGCTACGAGAATGATCTCTTTTCTGGGGGTTCAAGCATCAAAGTTCAATGTGTCTCTACCATAACATGTTAAGGTTGGGACTGTAGCTTCACTGTTGGTACAGAGTCACGTGAGACGTAAGATTTTATTGTTTTGTTGCTGGCTTCTAAGCTGTGAATACAGAAGGCTGAAACCAACACGAAGTCTATTTCAGATGGTTCTCTGTAAATCTCTTAACCCTCCTGACATGGACAGTATAACTGTCTTAAGACACCTTTAACAAAAAGAGTGAAAGTTAGAGAAGTGCTGCTTTTAAACATTAACAGCACTTTGGCTTTATTTCTCAACGTGTGAGGATTTAATGTAAAGAAATGAGGACATAAAGGCCGGGAATGTTGCTCTAGAACAGAACTCAGAACAGCTGCAGTGATGATAAGTTTTGGTGACAGAGGTGCAAGCGGAGCAGTGCGATAAGGATGTGGTCAGTGACGAAGAAATGTAGCCCTGGAGACAGAGAGGCTAAACAGGTTAGTGAGCTCTGACGGCACCACAGAGGAGCATTCTTATACACATGAATGCCTGAGTGCACTCAATATATACCTCCATAAATGTTTACTCATGCCCAAGAGTGAGCAGGGAAGACCACCTCTGCATTTTTGTCCAACACAAATGTATTTGGAGAATTAAAGCATTGTACTAAAGAAAGAAAGAAATGACATATGAAGGAATAAAAAAAAATCAGTTCCATATCAGGTTAAAAATGGATGAACACAACTTCAGTTGAACGGCAACACATAACATATTACATCGTGTTTACTGAAGAAAAACTAAGCCAAAATGCAGAAACAGTGTGTGAAGTATTCACCACGATTCAATAGTTTACAGAATGACATCTGGCAGCAGTGCTTTAAAAAAATGTTGTTTTTTCCCTGTATGACATTATCAGTCTTTCTATTAAGTGTGAAGGATTTCTTTCTATTGAAGTTTTCTGGAAATCATTTTTGCACTGCGCACATGGTTCCACCTCATCATTACAATGAGACTGAGGTCTGGACTTTGGGGAACTGAGATACCTTTGTTTTTTTCTTTTCTTCTTTTTTTCAGTTGAAGGAAACGTGTTGCTGTTTCAACCTTAAATCTGACATCAAATTGTAAGGAGTGTAAAGATTCATGAGGGAACAAAACAAAGTGACTCATATGAATTTTGGGTTAGAACAGAAAATGGATTTTATGGGGATTAATGTTAGCAAAGGAGGCAAATGAAGGAAATTGCTCCAAAAGTGAATTAATCTCCATTGACAACAATTTTAAAATGTCTGGATCAACTATCGATTTTACGACAAGAAGGATGACATTTCTGGTCATTTTATAAAGAGTATGAATTAATTACCAAACAATTAGCAGGACATACTATTTTGTTCATTATAACAGAAATTTTAACAAGAGGTGTACCACAGGGATCTATAATAGCGACTCTGGAATTCTCTGTGAAAGTCTATGTTTAAATGCTTCATCTATGCTGATGACATGTGTGTATCTTCCAAAGGGCAACATCTAGTTTTCCAGAGTCTTGCTTTGATTCAACTGCTGAGCTTTGAATAAAGACCTAAAGTATTGTTATTAATTGTCTTCTATAAATAATATGGCTTATTGTACAGTTCATATAATTACTAACTGGTTACAACTGGTTTTCAGTTGTCCTGGAAGGATCCAAGAATGAAGGTTAACAAAGAGCTCTGAAGCAGATACTTTTGCCAGTGGCTGTGCTATTTGAGCTAACCAGTAGGGATGTAATGACTTATCAATTCATTGATTTAATGATAAATGATTTAAAAGCACTGATACATAATAAATATATTGATCAGATATCAGTCCATGTTCTTAAGTTATTTTATCTATTTTTTATTAAAGAAGAAGATTGTTTATCACTTAAACTGTTGAATTTTGCCCTGAGAAATAAAAAAGTGAAATATTTTAGTCAGATACTGCAGTTTAACTTGAACCAAAGTGATTGTGTTCAATCAACGTGTGATCACTTTAATAACTTGCTAACCATTTCAAATCAAATCCAAACCAGTGAACGGACTCTAGCTCGTTGGCCACCTGGCACCAGCTGGAGCAGCTGCTCTTCTTGCCAAGCCACCCTCCAGCTTATCATCAAAGACATTTCACCATCCATCCAGAAGACATCATCAGTTCCTTCTGGATGGAAGGTGAAATATCTTCAAGAACCCATCCATCCATCCATTTTCTATACCCGCTATTCCCTGTTCAGGGTCACGGGGGTCTGCTGGAGCCTATCCCAGCTCACATTGGGCGAAAGGCAGGGGTACACCCTGGACAGGTCGCCAGTCCATCGCAGTCTTCAAGAACCAAGAAAATGAAATCCAGTTGCCTTAATTTAAGACCATGAGGTCTTAAATCTGCTGATATCTTAATTTAGGACCTTGAGGCCTTAAATTAAGATATCAGGCTCCTCTATTATGGAACTAAATTCTAACCTCAGTCTGGGAGGCAGACTCTTCTTTATATTTAAGGTTACATTTAAGACCTTCCTTTTTAATAAAGCCTTTAATGCTGTAGTTTCTTATACCATCTCCTAGTTATGCTAGGAATTATGCTTCTACAGGTCTAGGGGTCTGGGGGAACTCCTATTAAGCACAAAGCATCTTCACCCTGTCTCTCTTGTCTCAGTCTCACATTGTCCTGAATCACTTAAATAGCATTAAAGTTGTCCATCTTCTGTAGTCTTTCTCCCTTCTCCTTCTGCAGGTCCTACCATGGTGATGTTAGTTCCTGCTGCTGTTTCTCGTCTGTATCCTTTTGAGCACAGTACTTCAGTGGTTAGCGCTGACACAGCTAGAAGGTTCAGGTGGATCTTGGTTCAGCTGGTCTTTCTGTTTGCAGTTTGCATGTTCTCTTTGTGTCTGTGTGGGTTTACCCAGGTACTCCAGTTTTCTCCTACCCCAAACAC
Source organism: Arrhamphus sclerolepis (assembly GCA_037176975.1). NCBI lineage: Eukaryota > Metazoa > Chordata > Actinopteri > Beloniformes > Hemiramphidae > Arrhamphus > Arrhamphus sclerolepis. Next base: position 6,896,748 of record JBAMYA010000014.1, on the reverse strand, counting down.
ATACTGTTATAATAACTGGTATAACGAAATCCTGTCCAAGCTCATTTAGATTAACCATAATGCAATTTGATTGATAGGAATAATTATAGGAATAATCTCATCTAATCAGTAAAAAGATCTAATGAATGCGTGTCAATGAGAGAAAGCTGCTTGTGTTGTAAGAGAACTATAAGGCACCTTATAAGCACATTTTTGTTATTAATTATGATATTTTGTTGTGTTTCAGTGACCCTTTTAATGCTGATTACTGCTGTTTTTGTTTTGTAACAACTGTTGCTCTTTGCTGCTGTCCGTCTTGGGGCCAGAGTTTTTTTTTTTTTCTCCCTGTTTAAATAAAGGTGAATAAAATTAAATAAATAAATAAAAAAAAGTTTTGTGAAATCTCTTAAACAAAAGCTGAAACCTGCAGTTTCATCTCAATTTTCATGTTTTTTTTTTTAAACTTCAAATCCCCTCTGGTGCTGTATAAATGTAAAACCATTAAAGCTCTGTCCTTGTCCTTCTGAAGCAGAACATTAGAGTCCTTCATCATTACCTTCTTCCCGTTAACGAAGAAGACGAGTTCGTCAGAGTGACTCTGGCCTTCAATCATTGTCCCGTCAGTGTCCATGATGCAGCTTCTCTGTAGTCTTCAGACTGTCTCTGCTGCTGTCAGAGGGAGATCTTCCACCTACAACCTCCAGCTCCTCCTCTTCCTCCTCCTCCTCCTTCCAGGACATGGCGGTCCTCCAGCTGGCCTGTGGCAACTGTGGTTGTTCATTGAGCAGTTTCCCTCTGACGGATGCAGTCGTGCAGCATGACTGACGCTCCTCAGAGCTCAGGAGGTGCAGCTGGCTCTACAGTAACCTTTGATCATAAACCCATTCATACGCCTCTTTATGCTAATTATTAACAGCTTGGTCAAATTCAGATCACTTCATTTCAACTTTATTTATACAGCATCTATCTCTAGGAGCTTTAAAGAGACCCAGAGCATTGCACTCGAGCAAATGTTAAGTGAAGAAACAGCGTCAAGGAAAAGTTCCTGCTGAAGGCCAGACGGGTAAAGGAAGAAAACAGGAGAGCGATAAGACGGATGAACGACAGAGAGAAGAGGAGCACATTGTATAAGATAACATATGTTTGAAGTAATATTCCTTTAGCTGGAGAACTAAGAGTTCTGATTGAAATATTAGTTAAAGTGCTACAAAGACGGCTGTACAGACAGATGCAGGCAACAAACAACACTGGGATGGTCTTGGCGCCAGTCTTGCCTTTAGCCGTTCCTCTACCTGTACCTATGACTCATGGTCCTAACACATTACTGTGTGGACTAACTATAAGCAATGCAAGTTTATTTGTACAGCACATTTCCCACACAAAGGAAGCTCAAAAAGCATCACAAAGACATTAAGATAAAAGAAAAATCAAACAAAATTCACAAAACAAAATAACGTGAACAATAACAATGCATAATAAATTCACAAAAAACTGATTTAGACAGTCAAAGAAATAAAATAGCTTCAAATACATGAGTAAAAAAGTTTAGTACTTTAAAAGGGTTTAGAGGTTGGAGGACATTTGATAGTTTATTCCATCTATGTTCATCATAGCAGCTAAATGCATTTTCAACCTGTTTGGTCCTAACTGGAGGTTCTACCAGCTGGCTGCTACCTAAAGATCTCAGAGATCTACTGGTTTATATTTTACAAGAAGACCAGTTATGTATTTTGGCCCTATATTATTAGGTTATTTGTAAACTAACAGCATCAATTTAAAGTCTATTCTGGAGGTAACTGGTAGCCAGATGAAGGATCTCAGAACAGCATGTGCTCAGTTTTCCTGGTTCTTGTTAGGACTCTGGCAGCAACGTTCTGGATGAGCTGAAGATCTCTGATTGTCTAAAAGAGCATTAAAGTAGTCAGGTCTGCATGCAGAGGTTGAATAATAGTGGTCCAACAATTGATCCATGAGGGACTCCACAGGTCAGTGGAATAAGCTCAGATTTATTTTCACCAATGGAAACAACAAAGATCCTGCCTTCAACATAAGATCTGAACCAACTGAGAACTGGACCGGATTATCCCAACCAGTTTTCCAGTCTATCCAGAAGGATTTATGGTCCGCAGTATCAAAGGCTGAACTAAGGTCCAGCAGCACCAGAACAGATGTTTTACCTGCTTCAGTGTTCAGATAAATATCATTCAAGAGTGCTGTGATTTTTTTCTGACTGAAATCTCTCTGAAGTATCTTCTCTTCTTCAGAAGGGGCTTCACAATTGCATTTTTCAGGGATCTAAGAAAAGTTCCTGATAAGAGTGATGTATTGATACTTTTCTAGAGAGGCAAGGACTGTTGGTTGGTTAAGTGTCTACGCAGCATGTTGATGAGTTTAGGTTCTGAACCACCTCCTCCAGGGTTTTAGCTCTGATAGGACTAAATGCTAACAATCTGATCAAACTGTTGCTGTGTGGCTGCAGTTCTGGGGAGCTCCAGTGTTTGGTGTTGATGTTTCAATAGTGATTCTGATATTTTTGATTTTAACATCAAAGAAAGATGCTCATTACACCTATTCTAGGCCGCCTGTGCTGGGGGGGTTGGTCAGTCAGTGATGAATAGCAGCCGATTGTTGCAGTATGAAGGTTTTCTTCAAAGATTTCATAATGAATGTGTAGATGGTTTTTTTTCTCTCTTTACCCTCAGCTTTCCTGCATTCTCTCTTCTGACTTGATGCCCAGCTGGACAGTTTTCTCCGTTGTGCTTTCTGCTTGCCAGACAATATTTTTACCTTCATCATCAATTATTTTTGAGTGTTTTTTTACATTCAAAATGATCAAGAAGCAGGTTAACAGACTTAGACAGTGGGCTGACTGATGTAGACATGACTTCCACAAGAAGGGAGCAGTCTGTTCATTTATAAACTCTGCTTGGATGATACAGGAGGTTTGGGTTCAAATCCTGGTTGCTTCAGGAACCAGGTTTCAGGAAAGGCATCCAGCAGAAAACCTTGTGCCAAATCTCTGATGTAAGTTCCTTTTGATAAGAGTTTCTCTAAATGTAGTATTCAGAAAGGCCAGCATCCTTCACAGCAGTGTAAGAAACATCAACAGCTTTGCTAATGAGCAAACCCAGTGAGTGTTCAAAAGATCTGTTCCAGCATGTAAATTCACTGGCAGTTTAGTCTGTGGGATTATCAGCGTGAATGTTAAAACACCAACAATGACAACGTGGTTGATAACAGCAGCAGATCAGAGACATTGTTGATAAAAACTTGCAGAGAACCTTGGAGGTCTGTGGACAATTAATAACAAGGTTGTTGGAATGACTTTCAGCAATAACACAGATATTCAAATAAATCAAAATCACCACATAAAAGCCGTACTGAAACGAGTCTTTAAATAAACCACTTTTCCTGTTTGTTCCAAAAACAGTCAATGAGTTAAAGTTGGAGTTGGGGAACTGGTCTTGTTGCACCTCTTACAGCCTTGGACCCAACACATATCACTTTATTGGGACATTTTGAACACAAAAAGGCTGCATTGTCCTTGATATGCTGTGGGAAGAGACCATGATGCCACTGTAAAGTTAGGGCGGGGGGGCTTTGATGTTGCTCTGGGACAGGGGGACGTTGGACAGGAGGGAATGGGAGTTGGGTGTGGAGTAATCTTACAGCTGCGTTGACCAGCAACCTCAGGTGGTCAGGAGCAGCATGGTCATGGTAGTTGTTGGCCAGTGGAGGCCTCTCCTCTGGTGTGGGGCGGAGGTGGATGTTTTCTTTCCTTGAGGTTCTTATCTCGCTGTGTTTTAACTTTGTCCTTTGCTGAGAGGGCAGATAGATGTCATACGCAAAAACAAACAAAAAAAAAGATTGGAGATGAACAGACTTGACTTACTCAGGCGAGCTTCACCCACCTCAAATGCCTACATTCTCAAAAGAAACGTGAAAACTGTCAGCACGTTAACATGCTGAGAATGTTATTTTTACCAGAGGTTGTGTATCGCATTAATATTAGATTAACAGAACCATTGCCCCACAATAATCTAAGCGTACATTCAGACCGAAAGCGATACAGGTGGCAAGAGCGACGAAAGTAATTCACTTTGTATGGACAAGAGCAACAAAAGCAGAGCAGTGGGAAACGAAACTTGGTCATCTTGAGAGAAAAAAGAAAGTTAAATCTCAGTCAAATGAGCTCTGACACAGTTCAGCAACAACTAATCAGAATGTCGACATCAGAAATATAGAATGTTCGACTGTTTGACGTCATGGCAACTTTGTCAATTTTGCTGCTGTGTCCATTGACGCTTTTAGGGGCTCTTTGGCAACTCTGAGACATTTATCGCTTTCGGTCTGAAAATCTTTTTTTGATTTTAATCAACTAGCAGGTCTGTGCAGAGCTCTGCTGGTCCTCATTTCAGGACGCAGCACTCGTTTGAGAAGTCATTTTGGCGATGACACTTGAAATGACGGTGTTTGGACAGATTAGATCAGAATGACTGATAGAAGGTGGGTATGTTCCACCAGTCTCTGATCTGCTATGAAGGAAAAGAGGCTTCACAATCACTCTTCTGAAACTTGCTGCTAACGTCACAGGTTTGTTCAGTCCTCCCTCTCCAGTCCTTCTTCTGTTTTATATGATCTATGGGCACCAGTTTGTCAATATTTCTTAAAAATTTGAAAGGAACTGATACAAAAAACTCTTAAGTGTTTAGATGTTTTGAGAAGGGAAACATAAAGCCAAATAAAGTTCAAAAAGTTTTATTTCATTCGGTAGCTGTGTCAAAACAAATTGTCGTCTTTTCATTCAGTGTGTTCACATTAAAGTTGAATGCAGTAGCAGGCAGAACTGACTAGGACATTTAACATTCCCGAGAGCCAATCAGGAACGAGCTTGGAGTTCTTTCTTCATAACTGCTGATCCAGCAGATTACCATCAGTCACCAGAGAAGCCACTAAAACATTATTTACTGGTCAGTGTTTGATTATGAGAACTACAGTTTGTGCACGCTGGTTAACTGACTGAAGACATTCCCTGAGAGGAAGCTTCACCTGCTAGCTCACTGTTACTTATAAGAAGTTCACATTATGTTGAACATGAGTCCAGGTCCTACACCTGAACAGACCAGGGGCTGAAGGTTCCCGGCTCTGGAGGAGGACACTGCAACAGAAAACAGCACACATGTCAGTACCCAGAACTATATTTACTTTTCTGTTTAGATCAAAGGATCGTAAAGGCACAACTCAGCTATCCTCCGTAGAGCCTGAAGCTCTAGAAGAGGTGGAGAAACATCATGAGGAACCAAAGACCAGCCGGTGAAGGAAGAGTTTTCTGACTGGAAAAACGACAGGTTACCTAATCTGATGGGAAGACTGGAAGCTGCAGTTCCTCTACTGACCACTAGGACCACTAAAACTGACGTACATGCTAAAAATCAAATAAACTTACATCACAGTACAACAAAAAACAAAAACAGTTTTGGTCTCCACATCTTGTCCGTCAACCATGTGTTTAGCTAAGTTGACAATCTTTTTTTTTTTTTTTTTTTTTATAAATAAAAGTTTTCATTTTTGAGCGAACATTACAACTTTTTCAGCTTTCAAATGTTTTTACTCGTGTACCAGTGAACAGTCAGTGATAGGTGTTCAATTTTTTTTTCTTACTAATTTTCCTGAAATTTTTAAAGCTAATTCATGATAATGATAATAATAATAATAATGATATTGAAGATGATAATAATAACAATAATTTAGATTTATTTGTTTTTATCGCTAAGGTTATTTAGCTAAGGCTATTTAGGTTTATATATATTTTTAGTATAGTTTCCTAGTTCTTTAACTTTAAATCAAAGTTTGTAATTTTGTTTCCACTAAGTTGGCAAACTTTTTCAGTTTTAAAACTTTTTTAAGCAAAGTTTACTTCCTTTTTTTATTTACAGATGAGTTTACATACTTTATTAGCTAGGTTTATAAATTTTCAGTATCAGAGTTACTGAGGTTTCAAGAAGAGTACAGGCGCTAGCTAAAGTCTATTGATAGATTTCACATCTAGTATAAAGCATAATTAGGGGCATGTTTTGTTTTTATTTTTTATTTCGTTTTTGCTTTTTACTGGCTAGCTGTTTTTTTTGTTTTTTTTTATCAACTAGCCATCATCAATTTAGCGACTTAACACTTAACATTCTTGATGAAATTGAATTGAATTTAAAGATAATATAATAATACATTTATGTCAATACCTAGGGAATTTCCACTGGGAAATAGGTAAACATGAAGAGTATCTGCTCAAGATTCTGATGGTAGCAGCTAAAGAAGATATTGTAAAGTATTGGCTTCAAAAAGATACTTGTACGTTGGACACCTTCACTGGTATTATTAAAAATATACAGTATATCACTTTGATTAGATGACTTATTCTTTACAATTACAAAAAGAACTAGGAGAGAAAAGGTGGGAAAATGGCCCCTTTCCATAGCAGAAAAGAGATTTTATATGATAAACTAACATGTGATAATCAAGTCTTCTTATTAGTATCTTCATTGTTTATGACTTCATCCTTTTATCTTTTTAATATTATTTTTATCATCATTTTCCTTCGTATGTATG
>JBAMYA010000014.1:6862229-6880206 GCA_037176975.1 Arrhamphus sclerolepis | reverse complement strand
TCTACAATTTTGTTTCTGGTGTCCTTTGACAGCTCTTTGGTCTTGGCCATAGTGGAGTTTGGAGTGTGACTGTTTGATGTTGTGGACAGGTGTCTTTTATACTGATAACCAGTTCAAACAGGTGTCATTAATACAGGTAACAAGTGGAGGACAGAGGAACCTCTTAAAGAAGTTGGTACAGGCCTGTGAGAGCCAGATATTATTTCTTGTTTGTAGATGACCAAATACTTATTTCCCACTATCATTTGCAAATAAATTCTTTAAAAATCAGACAATGTGATTTTCTGTATTTTATTTCTCATTTTGTCTCTCATAGTTGAAGTACACCTATGGTGAAAATTACAGGCCTCTCTCATCTTTGTAAGAGGGAGAACTTGCACAATTGATGGTTGACTAAATACTTTTTCTCCCTACTGTAATACAGAATATGTGTGATTTTACAAAGTAAACTCACTCTGTAAAGATAAGCTCATATTACATGGAAATCAATAAAATCTCAACCGATGGCTCTGGGCATTGCAAAGTGCAGCTGTCACAGCGTAGCCTCTCTTACCTTTCTTTCCCTGTTTCGCTTTCTCTCCTCTCTTATTTTCACAACTTGGGTAGATGGTTGAGGACATTTCAAAGACCTTCCGTTCTAGGAAATGTGAGACTGTTAGCTCTTCTTTCCTCTGTTTCCTCCTCACCCAAACATAACTTCTTTTTTTTTCCAACTAAAAAACAAGACACCGTGAAGAAATTGCCCACAGTGACTCAGGAAGCAAAGCATGTAGTAGCATAAGATATGTACTTAAAAATGTGAGCTGTTTGTTGGCCTACAGCGTTTAAGCTTTGTCAAATCTGAGAGTGGTGATAGTTTTCTGAAATGTATACTGCCCACAAGAAGCCTTGCTTGTCAAAGCAAAGTTTTTAAAGTTGCAGAATATATGAGAAGTAAGGACTAGACTGTGTTTATTAATTAGGAAAAACTTTCATTTCTTTTTTTTATGGAGAACCAAAGCTGATCAGAGTTGGTATTTGAATATGATATAATTGATAAAATGTTAACGTTTGACCACACACATAACTATGTAAGTGTAGACGGAAGATTTGACCTGGTTTATTTAGTTTGACCTGCACTCACATTTATGTCCTACAGACCAAGGCCAGAATACTTCAACGAGGGACCACTTCTTCCGAGTCTTTTATTTGTGTTTTCTTTGTTGTTGTTGTCGTTTTTAAGAATCTTCATTTCACAAATTACCTAAAATGATCAGTGCAGCCTCAACAGTCTTCAATATGTGAAAAATGTAAACTAAAATTCTATCGTTAGAAGCAAACTGTAGCTGCAAGTAGCACAAACAACCACCAGATGGCACATGTGAGTAGTAAACCCAAAATTACAACTATATCCTGATGTTATAGGTACAGCAGCAGCTGAAAATAGATCCTGTCACATCACCTTCTGAGGATTTAGTTTATTTACTAGTTTTTGAACTGTTTGTACTATTTTTTTCTATATCTACTATTGACATGAAGTAATTCTGTACACAATAGCACAGTTTTGAGTTTGGCAGGATTGAAAGCACCATGGGTAACAGATGGGTGCTCCGTCTCCACCCTGTTGGCTGCCCATCCACCATGATGGATCCCAGAACGAGAGGAGCACAGGGTCTTTGGATTTCATTTGCTCAGCACTGTTCACTTCCTCCGATTGATTTAGTGGTGAGCTTTTGACAGTCAGCGTGCACGAGAGAGCATGTGGAAGGGTATTGTGGTTTATTCTTGCTTTTAATTGATTAATCACTTCCCCAAGGAACGCATGCAAACAAACAAATATCTATGAAGAGCTAATATGGTTTGATTTTATGGATAAACTGAAGGTTTGGGTCATAGATGCAGGTGGTTGACATTCAACATTTAGAGAGGCGAGTCTCCTAATTGCCTCTCTTGGCTCAGTGAAACACAATTATTAATTATTATTATGGGAAGAAAAAAAAACTTAACCCTCATTACGCCTTGGAATTGCATGGATTCATTTTGAAGCACTGATTTGGGTTTTTTTGTAACTGTTCTTTTTGTTGTTTTTTTTTACAATCCTGTCAGACAAATAACAGATTTGCATTTGTCTTGACTGTCCTCCAGTCTCAAGTTCAGGATGAAGTTATTTCCATATCAAAAATATATTCAAGGTGGAGATATCCATTATGCTGTGAAAAATGGCACGTGGCCAGCAGGCTGTTCTTCGCTTGCAGAGTCTCTCCTCTCCACAGCTCCTTTATCGGTGTCATAATCAAGGATGAAGGCTGTTTTCTGCTTTTCTGAGCACTGACCTGTTGTGAAAAACTCATGGGAATGACTGGTCCATTCTTCATTGGCATGTATGAGACAACCGTGGTGCTTGAGGTAAAAGCAAATCTGATGGGGAAAAAAAAAAAAGAAAAGCATCTCTACCCCTCATTTCAGTAATTTGATGCTGGCAGCGCAGGTTAATTCCCCCTCGCTTTGTCAATCACAGTGACGATCTTCTGTGGGAGACACCATGCATCACTGAAAAGTATTTTGTCTCAAGTTTCCAAAGCAGATTAATTTTACTCATTCACTTGCACAGCTTGTAGAAAGCAGCCTGATTCCGTGCCAGACATACAAATACTGCCTAGTCTAAAAGATTTTAATATCAAGAGAGATAGAGAAGCAAGCCAATGCGTTGGCTATTTCTGTCCACCTTAGAAGAACAGTAAAACATAAATGCTGTTAGCATCTGGTCATGGACATCCGTCCATCTATCCAGCCACCTCCTTCAGCTCTTCCGATGGAATAACGAGGTGTTCAAAAGCCAGATGAGAGATGTAATCACTAAAGTGTGTTCTGCTCCTGCTTTGGAGCCTCAGATTCTTCATTAGATGCCCAAACCGACTCAACTGGCTCCTCTTGATGTACAGGAGCAGCAACTCCACTCTCTACTGGGTTTGGAAAGAAGAGTCCAGCCAATCTACAGAGGAAACACGTTTCAGCTGCCAGTGTCCGCAGTCTCAAAATTTTGATCAATACGCAAAGTTCGTGACCTTAGATGAGGGTCAGAGTGTAGATCGACCAGTAAACACAGAACCTGGCCTCTTGGCTCTGCCCTTTGTCACCAGTTCTTGGTGGTTTGGTGGCTTTAGGATTAAACATCTGCTTTTGGTGGATGATGTGACACCCAAAGTAAGGGTGCTTTCACACCTACACCATTTGGTCCGCTTAAACCAGACTGGAGTCTGGAACACCTGCAAGTATGGTTTGTTTGGGCCGGTGTGAAAGCGGACCAGTTTAATTTGGTCCGCACTAAAGAACCGCACCGAGACCACCCTCTGGAGGTGGTCTCGGTGCGGTTCCATGTGGACTCCAGTTCAGTTTGCTGCTGGTGAGAACGCTGCCCGGCCTCGATTTGGTGCTACTCTGGTATGTACGTAGCTTTTTGGTCAACCGAAGCTTCCGTAGAAAGCTGCGTGGTGTGTTTTTAGAGGCGTAAAATTTCTCCGCACGAGTTTGTTTTGGAGCCGACGTTGGTGATGAACCAGAGACAACAGCAGTATTTATGCTTGATGCACAAAGCAATGATCATAGTATACAGCTGCAAACACTAACAGGAGAGCACAGTTCATCGTTAAAAAATAAACAAAGCACAAACGGCATAATGTTTTCTTCCAGGATTTTTCCCTCTTCACATGCTGCGCCAATCAGCTTTCATCTGCGTCACCCAAAACATGTCATTTTGTGAACAGCGCCACCACATGAGTGGGGGGTTTGTTTGCAAAAACACTGGTGTGAATGTGAACCGAACTAGTTAAGAACTGCAACATTTTATTAACTTTTGGGCCCAATCAAACCACTTTACTGGACCAATAGGTGTGAAAGCACTCTAAAGCAGCAGGGATGAGATCCAGCACCTCCAAATGTCTGGTTCTCAGTCTGAAAAGAGTGGAACGCCCTTTCTTGGTCTGGGATTAAGGTGTTGCCTCGGGTGGAGGAGTTCACTCATCTTGGGGTCCAGTTCAACACTGAGGGAAGAGATTTATAACATTTCTAAACACATCACCTCAAAGTTATAAAAATTACAACTAAGACACATTAAAAGGGGCAGAAAGAAAATCAAGATGAAAACCAGAAGCTCTGCTGTGACGCTGCAATGTGTCTCTTTCATTTTTCTAAGGTATCAATGTGAAAGATTTCCTGACATGTTCAGTACTGTTCAGCAGGGTTTTCTTCAGTGTCAAATCCAGCCAATATACCTCATCAGCACGCCCTTAGTAATTTAATTGCAAGTTCTAAAGTACACTGTGAAAATCCATTTCCATAATTCCCCAATCAAAGTATTGATTTTCCTGTTGACACTCAGTTAAACACAATGACCTAACTGAGGTTGCCAGGTATTGATGGAATCCCCCAACTTAAGCTGCACTTGTCCCTAATGAGCCCTCTGTAGACCAGATTCTCATGCAGGCTCACACACACACACGCAAACAGACACACACACAGCAGAAATTATACCTTTAAAAATAATAGGATAGCTAGGTTATTGTAATTTTTCAAAAAAGAAAACCATAGACATGTATGATATTTGTGTTTTTTTTCTTTGGGAGTGAGTGAATGAATGTGACTGGTGTTAATGAAGTGCATAAAATTTAGAAATGTTCCCCACAGTCTGTGACACAGAATCTAATTAAATGAGGGGCTGGAGGTGAGATAGCTTTATTAATTTTTCTTAGTCATAATTTCCATCCAGTGGTCATGAATATTCAGGAGTAATTTATATTGTGAAGGCAAAGATTAAGTTTTCATCCACATCTATTTTTTTTTTTTAATTCTCATTTTGTTTTACTTTCCTCCCGTTTGTTCTTTTCTCTTGGCATCAAAGAGTTGGCATCAAGTTCCCGAGCGAGAAAAGACTCTTCATCCATCTCTGCAATAACGATTACTGTTGTGCATGGCAGCGTGTGTGCACGTGCATGTGGGAAGTGGAGGAGGTGTTTTTTTTTTCATCAATCACAGAAGGGAGCTGTACGATTAAATAAAAATCTCTCAGTCCCAGTGGCAGTCATGCCTCACACACACACACACACACACACACACAGAGTACACAAGAGACAAAGACCATGTGGACAAAAAGATAGACAATATTGGAAGATAGAAAAACGAAGGGTAAACATAGGGAATAGGTAAGTGAGAGGAACTATGAAGAAAAAGATAAGATCGAGAGAAAAACAGATGAAAAAACTTAAGCAAAGAATTGAGTTCTAGGATAGAGCTTAGGGTCTTGTGACTCAGAATTTTAATACTGAAGGAAAATCACTGACGGTAATTAATAAGTAATGTAGTGTCTGAATGAGTTTGCCGTGGAAAAATGTTCTTTTTAATAATGGCTCAGTTTCTGTCGTGTTCAAAAGATTATTTATCAGAAACAGACCAATTGGTAGCAATCAAAAAGCAAATATTAATTTGAAACTGCAGCTGCCACTTTTTGAAGTTGCCTGTGTCAAGTTATACTTACGAGCACTGACAGCGTGATAAAACATCTGCTTTACAATTCAGCTGGGATGTGACATGTAATGTCAAAGAAAGCCAAAGAAACAGGAGAGACAGAAGCTGATTTTGCTTTACCCAAAGTTTTACTTCTAATTCAACTTTCTGTCAGACAGAACGCCTCTTAAAAACCGTGTCTGAGCCTGCTGACATTTTATATCTGAGCTGTTGACATCATAATGAAGTCACACAGAAGTGTCACATCATTTGGATAATGTCAAAGAGCCTTTCATGTTGTTGCTTAGTAACAGGTGTGACTTAAACTCCGCTTTTTTGTGGCGCTTTCGCAGAGGTTACCTAGCAACAATAATAACTGAGGCTGCTCCTCAGACCTGACCCTTGTCCAGCAAACAGAAGAAGAGTCCCAAAAAGAGGCCACCCCTCAACCTGAATGACTTCACATCCAAGACTGTGGTCACTCGGGTCCCCAGCAATAAAGCCAGTAAGCCTGCAGCTTAGACAGGGGAACAGCTCAAACAAATATAGATGACTCTGAGTGGGCATGTTCCGACCTCCATCTTCACCCTGAAGTCACTGGTGCTGTGTGTACGCAGAGTGGAACCATTTGAATATAATCTTGCTTTGTGTAAGGCAACTGGGAATTTCTAGAAATTGAATTTTGAATATTTATTCAGACCTGTCCCTCTTTGGGTCAAATGAACATCTGTGACTGAAATGCATTCTGTGTAGTACTTGGTCTCCCAACTCCTTACGTGCTCCTTATTGATAGCATCCTGGTACCGAGCACGTCAGGACCCCCTCAGATGTTCTTTGTCCTGACCGATCAGAACTCATTTGGGATCACAAGGAGCAGGTGATTTAAAAGTACCACTGACTTTCTAAATTTATTCAAGTTGGTCCAAAACTGAAAATATTTCCCTTTGTACTTGTCACTGTTAAATGTCCAAATAATAATAATGATAATAAAAATAATGATAATAATAAAAAAAAAACAGTCACAGATTAAGGTTGTTGTTACATTTCAGGAAAAATTCTGTCAATTGACTCTGTGCTTTGATGCTCTTTCTTCTTTGTTTTGAAAGCACTGAAAAATTATGCGGCAGCCATAACTGCAAAAAGTAAAATATATATTCTGTCTTTCACTACATAGATTTTGAGAGTCATCTCTAGGAAGGGATATGTATATACGAAAAGAACTCCACGTGGATAAGTGTGTTAGGCAACTCTACAAAAGAAATTAACTTTACCAATGTCATTACCTTTCTCCTGGCAGTCTACTAGTAAACTTTTTAAAGCGTTCCATAACCTGCTCCACTTTCAGTTATGTAATAATTAATTTTTGTATAGTGGGTCATAACACACAGCCATTCACACAGAAGGACATCCCTCTTTTAAACTGTGTTGAACGCTTTTCCTTTACAGCCTCAACCGAGTGGGAATGTTTAGGATCGCAGAATGTTTAATTTTCATTAAGAAGAACTAAGCGAGTTATGGCACTAAAGTTAAAGGTCCAGGTCTTGAAAGGGCTCTGGGATTCTTCGTGTTAATAAAAAGCAGCTCACCCCTGGGTGAGTGGCCAGTAAAACGGCTGGCTCCCTTGCATGTGCGAGAAAGATGGACTATAAAGGCCTTGGTCTCAGGCTGCAATCAATCAAACCCATTTTCTGTCCATTTTTCAATTATGCATGTTAAGGCTGGATGGCAAGGTAGTGAGGTGTCTAGGTAAAGCTTTACTTTAGTTTTCACTTTGAAAACAAAGTTAGACCCCAGTGATATTACAAATTGGCAGCACCAGGCACACAACAAAGTGGACTAAGTATATTACGGTGGCAGAAGGGAGTGCCCACTTTGAACCGAAAGTCACAGAAATTACTCTTTTATTTTGAGGCCCATTTAAACTAAACTAGACACTTTATTTCTACCCAGTTTTATTCTTTCCCCATTTTATTATTGTTTCTTTCATAGTTTTGTAATACCAAAGCTGCAGTGACTTATTGTAAAGTGCCAACAGCACAAACTGCTGACATTTTCATCCAGTTGACAGGATGCAAAGGTCTCAGAGGCCTTTGCATCAGCTGTGAATGGTGTTTAGTTGGGGATTCTAGCAACAATCTGTTCCTTTCACAGTGGATCGTTTAGCCCTTTGAGACACCACACTCTGATATTGCTGTCTCAGTCTATCTGTCACTGGGCCCTGTTTTATCTGCATTTAAGTTCATTCCACTGAAACTTAACTTTGGTAGTTTCTTTGCAGCCTCTGATGAAAATAGTTCCTTGAACACAGATCTCAGCACAATCTCAGCACTCTCTATTTCTTCCTCTCATCTCACTGTCTCCTGCCGTTTCATTTTTTCCCTCTCTCTCACAACCCTCATTCAATACTTCGCTATTAAAGAATGCAGTCTAATGGGGGAATGCATCCAATTTCATACCAAGATATTAGCTCTTATCCTCAATCCATTTACAACAGACAGCCTTGTGCACCATAAAAAAATATATTTCTCGGGATGAGAGACTGAGGGCTATGTCTGACCTTGCTGTGTTGTGTGTGTGTGTGTGTGTAGAAAGAGTGTGTGCAAGCATTTCTAAAGACTTATTCAGTTCTCATCTCTAGTTTCCTTAGAGTCATAACATTACATGCACTGTAGTTGCTCAGTTTGAAAAGAGTCAGTGATCCATTAAAGACTCTGCAGGTTGCTCTGCTCTCTTTAGGCAAATGTTGCCAGATACAACACTCAACAGCATCCTCTTGTTTAACATCACTATTAATGTTAGAGGGGAAAGGTAACTATTGTTCAAATAACTGTCACCTCCCAGCTAGAATCTTGAGTGTGGGTGAGCGTGTTAGGGTTCTTCTGTGCCTTTGTGGGTTTTCTCCAGAGTCCCGATAACATGCATGTTAGGTCAATTTCACACCATGTTGTTTTAGGTCCAATTTTGTAGTCTTGGAGCTTGACTGGTCACTTGCTGACTGGTCATGGGCAAATTGGTGAACGGTTGGCATTCACGTAATGGTCTTTATGCGCGACCGACTCATTACATGTCAAACGCTCTCACCAATGCGTCATCGGATATGGCCGATGGATATCAAGCATGGCAAACATCACCACCCAAAGGAAACACATGAAGCAAGAAGGACAATCTGTAAACATCAAATGGGACATTGTTCTTTGTTGTGTTGTTTTTTGTGTGCGTCCAGGCTCCTTCAGACCAATGTGATTCTGTCATCCCATGTATCTTTTTGTGGCAATAAGTAGTTGGAGGCCATTTCAGCAACCCAGTCACTATCAGATTGTGTGGTGTGATACTCTCGTTTACAAGACAGCTAGTTGTATATTCTAAAGAGCAATCAGCTGACACTGAAAGCGGCCTGTGGCCTTACGTTGATCTGTGATTTGAAGCTGACCATAGAAGTGAGTGTGATTATGCATGATTGCTTGCCACTATGTGGTCCTGCAATGGATGTGCAACTTTTCCAAGGCGTACTCTATCTCTCATCTGATAGAAGCTCACCAACCAAAATGAATAAATGTATGAATCGTGACAAACAGATAGTTTGGAGCAATGTTGATCTGACGTATTGTATATGAATGTCAGCTTGTCTTTGAGCTTCATACATTTATACACTTTATCTTATCTTTATCAGCTCCAGCCTCACTTTGTCTGCATCTTTAGCAAAGGCATGCTTGTACTTGGTTCCATCCATTTTTATGATAACCTTTTTCAATTCCCAAGTCTACAGTGTGGGAATGTCAAACATTTTCTTCAACAAGGACATCATAGGACAGTAGTCTTCTGTGCAATATCCATTTCTTAAGAACTCTGAACACTGGAGAGTTACCAAAAAGAAAGCCTTTGAGCCCAGGGGTGCTGATGCATCTTTTCTGGTTAAGTGGTCAAATATGATTGACGGCGAGAAATATAAACTAAAACAAACAATTCAAATACAAGACAGGACTGAGTTTATCCATACTGAATACAATATGTACAGTAAGTTAAATCAAGCGTATGAAAAGTAGTTATCAAAAGGAATTAAGTAGATTAACTAAAAGCTTTACTTAATGTGGTACACTGCTTTAGAGGACAGTGCATAATGTAGGGTTGTACATTTAGGATTAAGGAAATTAGCAATACATCATATAAGATTACATCATTAAAGTTACACATAATTAAAGTTTAATTGTCATAGTATGAGTTTTCCACTGAGTAGGTGTGATAGAGAGCTGAAGCATTTCCTCAAAAATATTAATTCTACACGTGCTAATTAAAGAAGAAATGTTTATTTTGGTTCTTGCTAAAATTTCTTTAAATGAGAACATCAAAGTCTTTTCAGGTGCTTCTAGTACTATGACTGCACAGAGGTAGTTGATCTGCCATTGCCCGTGATCAGTATTTACCAGACAGAAGAAGATTGATATCAGTTTTTGCATCTAGCGAACCTCATTGAGAAAATTAGGACGCAGGGTTGCAGGGATCTGCTGGATCTATCCCAGCCCAACTCTCTTAGGGCTGGGATCCGTCCAGGGGTTCATGCTGGATGGCTTTCCAGCCCATCAGAGGGGCTACATGTTGACGCCACACACACTCAGACTCATTCCTACTCCAGAGACTTGCTCTCCAGGCTTTGGTAATACAAACTTCTGCCTGGGAGTCAATTACATCAACTGTAATATAGTTTTATAGGAGTAATTAGAGTAATAGTAGGAGTAATTAGAGTAATAATAGGATAAATTAAGAGTAACAATAGGAGTAATGTAGCAATAACTTGGTCCATTAAATAAATTGATCTAGTAAATGTGTGTGTGCGTGTGTGTGTGCGGCAGGGAAAGAAAGCTAGTTGTGTTGTAAAAGCGCCTTGAGTGGTTCCTGGACTTTAGCAGCATCAGTGTAAGTAGTTGTTGTTGTTGTACGGACAATTTAAAATCCCCAATTACCCTGACATTTTAATCTCTAGTACTTCTGGGGTAGCTCTCTAGTACATACATTCAACAGTTTTATTTTTAGTTTAATATTCGTGTCCTGTAAATTTGGTCTTCAGTCTGTTATCGGCCTGCAGTTCAGTACTAACTTTTTAATGCAACTTAGCTTGTACATTTCGTAGTGTGTACACTGGACTTTTGGTTTATTATTTGTCTTAGCCTGGACATTTAATAGTTTAATCTGCTATTATACCCAGTTATACTGACATAGTGCTGGCATCTTGTGGCATGGTTATTTGATTATCTATCTCTATTTCACAATTACAGACCAAAAATTACAAAGAGACTCATCTGAAATTGAGCAGATTTGGCTCAAGATTTGTTGTTCTGGATTAGTTCAATTCCTTGCTGATCTATTGACATCTTTATTTTTATCTATTTAATCTTTGTTTTACCAGGCAGAACATCAATCGTAAATTCTTATTTACAATGTTGGCCTGGCAGTGTGGTGGTGCTTGTTTATAAATCAATCCTCTGAGAAGTTTTGCAAGAAAATGAAATGAAAAAAACACAATTAGCTGCTCAAAAAAAGTTCTTAGTATTTTTGGCCAGAAACACTCGCATAATCTCAATATTACTTCATTTTGATCTCGATTTCAGCATTATATTGCACACAAAAAGGAAGAAGCTAGAATCACTCACTTATGGCCAAGTGGTCATTCAGGATACAATATGTAGCAAAATATCATGTCAATTAAGTTGTTTTGAGAGCCAAAACTGACATTACATTTAAAAGCTTCTCTAAATTGGGTAGCTGTATCTCAGTCCTCAATGTGCGTTTGTAAACTTCTGTTTCTAAATGAGCTGAAGCTCTTGCGTGTTCTCGTGGATGTGCACTGTCTGGACAATATGGCCATTTAAAGAAATTGCACCTTCTGTATCATCACAGAGAGCTCATGTTTCCCAGCACCTGAAAACCAAGTATTTTGTTCACAGAAAAATTACAACCTATGAGGCTGAGGTCATATTTTATGTGAAAAATCATTATGATAACACTGTAAATTAGTAAGGAATCAAAAAAGAGCATAAAATCATAATTTAAGATAACAAGGTATTTAAAGTCCTGAATCTCTTTGCACTTTTTATACTTTTAAGTATCAATTTTGAAAGCTAGATCCCCAAAAATGTATATGAATAGATACCTGCAATGTGTGATGTGGAAAAAAATGTGCATTTTCCTCTGTATTTGTATAGTTACTTTTAACCCAAGAAATGCACAGTAACATATTTTAGACGTCATTTATTGCACGCTTGTGATAGACGCCATCACATCTAATCAAAATCAGTTTGACTGTAATTCTCCAATTACACCTTGAGGGAAAAGCAGATTAAAGCATGTGGTCTTTGGCTGATTGAATTAGAACATGTTATTAAAAAGGATAATGAGTATGTGAAAGCAAACATTAGGCTTTTATTTCTGCTCTCATCAAGAGGTAATATTTAGCTAAGTGAAAAACATCGTATTAAATATGCAAGCTTATCTGGCAAATAGTTTTGGTAAATTAACCAGCAGCTCCGCCAGTACCGTCTGGATCATGTTTGCTAATAAAGGAGTCATTCTCTTGCCTTTAATTAGTTTGGGATTTCTCCTGCACAGACATCAGAGTGGCAACCTGGAGAGTGTGCGATGCAGTCGGCTCATTTTTAATTACAGAATGATAGTTACGTGAATGTGTTGCTTGGTAATTAATAGCTTTACACTTTGTCCTCTGTGCAAAAGCTCCCAGTACATCTTTTATGTCTCTGATGAAAATGTACACACTGCAACCCAAACAAGAGATTTTCTCTTTCATGCTGCCGGAGCTGATGCAAGATTTTGCTGCTTAAATGTATTTCGGACAATGTTCTATGCCTCCGTCTTCTGCTGGAGTTTGGTAATATTAAAGTTCAGTGACCCTCCTCCACCTCACCTAGATATTTGTATTGTGTTTTCATAGAAACTTCAATTCAATAATATTGAAAGTATATAAGTAATAGTTGTAAATTTGTTTGCATGAAAAATATACATCAATCATATAAAGCAGCGTGGAATCAAAGCCATGTGGTCTTTCTATCAGTGAAAATACAAAGTATTCTCAGTCAAAATCTAAAGTGTACTCAGGCTAACGCTGCAGCTGCTAGAGGGTCCAATGCTGCATTGTAAGCTGTGTGATTTGAGAGCCCCTTTTCCCAGGCAGGTAATTAGATTTTTGGAGGTCAATGTTTGGTGGTTTTGGGGTCAGTCGTTCAGCCAGTCCCCACTCTAATAAAACCAGAGAGCAACGCCGGACTGGGAGGCTAAAAACCTCTATTAACTTCTTTCACATCAACTCCCAAGTCACATGCTCTCTGATCACATGACTTGGGAGTTGCAGAGCTGATGACTGGGCAGCTGAAGTCAGAAATCCTTCCAGGAAAACACCTACTGCTGGAACCTAAAAGGATAAGAGGAAAACAGATGATATTAATCAATAAAGATAATTTTCATTCGGTGCCAGACAAAAATAAATGCAAAGACCACGTATCAGGATCAGTTACTGTTATATTGAACACTGACACCTATCAGAAATGAGGTTTCAGCTTTCTGATTTAATTGACTTGCTTTTTTCCCCTCTTCCTCTTCCCCTCTTCTTCTTCTTCTTCTCTCATGTTTCTTCTTTAGTGGGATGCAATCACAGAGATGGATGAGCACAACAGACCCATCCATACCTTCCAGGTTTGCAATGTGATGGAGCCCAATCAGAACAACTGGCTCCGCTCCAACTGGATCTCCAGAAAGGCAGCCCAGAAAATCTACGTAGAGCTCCGCTTCACCTTGCGTGACTGCAATTCCATCCCGTGGGTGTCTGGCACCTGCAAGGAGACCTTCAACCTCTTCTACCATGAGACAGATGAGGCTCATGGTGTTAAATTTAGGCCCACCCAGTACACCAAGATCGACACCATTGCTGCTGATGAGAGCTTCACTCAGATGGATCTCGGCGATCGCATCCTGAAGCTCAACACGGAGGTGCGTGAAGTGGGACCCATAAGCAGGAAGGGCTTTTACCTGGCGTTCCAGGACATCGGCGCCTGCATTGCTTTGGTTTCAGTGAGAGTTTATTATAAGAAATGTCCGTTCACGTTGAGAAACCTGGCCTCGTTTCCAGACACCGTGCCTCGTGTGGACTCTTCCTCACTGGTGGAAGTGAGAGGTGCATGCATAGACCATGCTGAAGAAAGAGACACACCCAAACTGTTTTGTGGCGCTGATGGAGATTGGTTGGTACCCCTGGGAAGATGTGTTTGCAGTGTCGGATATGAGGAGATTGATGGCTCGTGCATCGGTGAGTTTTCTTTTTGTCTGACTTTTCTATCGTTCACTTCTCTTTAAATTCCCCTTTAAATTATGTATTAATCTCAAGTTTTGTATAAGAAGAACTTTTCAATAGTTTTCAAAAAGTAAATGCTGTCCACCAAATGAAGTTGTGCTCACAATTAAATTAATAATTAAATGGAAGGAAATAATAATTTCCTACTCACTATGCAAGATGATGCATAACCTCAACTAACAGCAAAGGTGGGTGGGGTTGTACTTTCTTATTGACCACTTGATAATATTTGTTTGTTTTCTTAACCTGAGGAAGGCACGATTTTCCAAATTCTTTTGTTGTCTCAAAAAGGATTTCCAGGAGTCGATGAAGGGAAGCACAGATTTCAAGTTTCTTGTCTTGAATTTCAAGAAAGTAAATATAGAAAAACACACAGTGACTAAGCCAGAGACCGAACTAAGCAAATTTTAGTGTTATAAAAGCAAATTAACCCCTATGCTCATAGGAGGAACCCTCTGAGCTAAAAGTTTCAAACATTTCTTTTAGTCGTGTTCATGATTTACTAGGAAATACTGAAACCATCATCCAAGGTAAATCAGAGCGGGCCACATAAACAGAAAAACATTCCAAGTTCTCAGAAAGTTAGGAAACATACAAAGGAACAGCTGGACTGACAAAGAAAGAGACAATACTTTATATACACACATATGGCCTGATGAGACTTGGAGGTAGCATTTAAGGAAGTATTATCTTTAACAATATTACCTTTCAACGATTTCCTTTGAAGATTTTCTTGATAGGTCTGTTTAAGAAACCATAATCTAGCAAACCAGGTAACTGCAGCCTAAAAGTGATCTTACCTGGCTTATAAGCCGTAAAGTATCATCTTGTTGCTTATATGAACGGAGGATGTGCTGTTGACCTCCCTTTTAGCTTTCTGACAGAAAAAGTTAAAGTTGAACTGAGGCATGTTTTAGCATTCATGAAAATGTTGTTCTGAACTTTCCATAAGTAACAGTGATCATGCTAAGAGCTTGTGTAAATATGTTACATGAAGATTGTTTGCCATGATCACAAATTTACGATGTTAGTGTTTCATACAATATACAGATTCCTTTAAACATGAGAATGATTTATTTTCATTTATTTTTAACTAGTGGGATTTCACATACTTAAGCTTCAGATTATGTTTCTAAACATTTGTTTAAAAAACAATACTTCCCCTGCTCCCACAAGACACAGCCATGTAACACATAATATAAGGTTTGCTGTTGCCTGCTGTGGAGGCATGTCGCTGTCTCCGTCAGGTACGATTCCCGATAAAGGGGTCTTTCCAATTATTGTGGTTGTCTGTAGCGGAGTATTTTCTTTTGGGATGTTTTTTTTTTTTTGGTCATATTTTCAATTTCACCTCCAGTTTTCATTCACCTCATTACTCATTTTCTCTCTCTGCTACCATTATCGCTCGCTGCTTCCTTTCTGGGAATGAAGATGATATAAAAATGAGCAGCTTTCCTGACGTTCTCTCAGGCCTTATTTTTCTACATGATAGTGCAGTTGGGTGGCATGCGAGTTCACAAATGCTGTATTATATTCTGTTAGATTACACGCTTGTCTTGTTTTGTTTTTTTGTTTGTTTGTTGTTTTTTTGTTTTATTTTTTGTCTTCTGGCTGCAGGAATTCCAAAGATATTCACATTCAGAAGCAGTGACTTGTATTTCTGCAATAACCCACATCCTAAACATTTTTGTTTGATTGCTTCGGAACAGTGAATGGTGGCTTTTGTTTACAATCATTTTGTATTTTTTGTGCAGATGATTTTTAGTCCATCTTTGCCCCAGGTTTAAAAGCTGAACATAATGAGCTTGTTGTTTGTAGTGTGGTGGTGAAGTGTGTAGTAGTGTGAAACATCGTGATGTGTTTAATGTTTTAGATCCTTCAGGTGTTTTTCAAATAATTTTCACCTTTTATGCCAGACTGTATTTTTCTGTTTTGTATTTTAAACAAGAAAAAATTGTGTGTATATATATGTGTGTGTGTGTGTGATGAGGCATGGGTTTGGCTGTATTGCTGTGTACATCAGTGGTCTACCGCCCGCTGTCCCGGGGGCTACCTTGGTGTGACAGATTACCCGAGCTGGCTTGGAAGCAGTTTGATCCTCAGCTCTCTGATATGAGCTTTGGGTTATCAGTGGCCGTGTCACTCACTGGGAACCGCAACTTCTTTCAAAACCAGGTAAAGGCCTGATGTCAGGTCAAAAGATACACATGTCTACTTTATAATCTACCGCAGATTGATCTCCAATTTGGAGGGTGCCTGACGCACTCACAGCAACAGCCTTCTAGAAACTGAAAAAAAATAAATGTGTCTCCTAATTCTGCATCAGTCTTTCGGGAGGAGTTTAGATCGATTTTTAGATTGCGAAGATGTACATGGTGCTGGATTCCCGAGAATAAAAAAGATGAACAAAAGATGGAAGTGTTGGCACAAATTTGATTGCAAAAAGAGTTTTTGGCCCGACTTCAAAATTGATCTATAAATCCTAAATCAGCAGCTCTGCTTACTCGGCTTTTCTGACAAATGCCTTCCTGACTGTTTGACTGGTTTTCTCTCACCATCTAAAGCCAGATGTCAGAGAACAGTTGATTATAATTTGTCATGTGACTCAGGTCAGCAAGCTGCATTTGCAGCTGCATCACAATCAACAGGCCTGGGTTGAAACTGCAGCTGTGATCAGAGCCTGATGATTCCAGAAGGGGCTCCTTCCATTCATGGCTTTTATCCACATCGTACCATTCTAGGCTTTAAGAGACTAAACAAAAGGACAAATATATCATCATCATTTGAAAATGCAGGAGCCTCAATACATTCACCTGCATATCAGCATCCTTATTTTCCATAATAATTTGAGGTAACATCCTTTTTCTCCTCTGTCTCCTTTGCCCCTTGCTCTCTAAGAACAAGATTTCACACTTGGCTTAAGTTTCGCTCTTTGGGGAATGTGATGGCATTTTGCTGCAATGTCAGCCCTGAAATGCTGCTCGTATTCATTGTTCCAAGAATCAGACAGGATTCATTATTAAAGGCCTCCAAAAAAGGATCACCAGAGCACCTTGAACATTGAAAAAGGAATGTGAGGTGGTGGGCCATGTCAGTTCTTTTATTCCCAGTTTAAAACCAACTTCCATATGAACTGTTGCTTGATTAAACCACAGGAATGAATTTGATACTGATCGTTTAGTAAAATATCAGTTTTGGAAGATGAAAAAGAATAGCAATGACCTCTGCTCTTCATCTCCACATGCTTATAATCACAGTGTGATGCAGAGCTCACACTTTATGCATGAACTTTCACTCATACTGAGGCTTAGCGTTTAAATATTATGCCCGTTGAATTGAATTAACTTATTGCTTTTTTCCACTAAAAATAATGAAAAGCCATCCAATCCCTTTCAGCAATGGAGTTTCTCAGTGAATTACACTGCTACGGCTTGTATGTTAGATTCAGTCCCTTGATCATCGCAAACAAAAGGGTGCATACATGTTCTGTGTAAAGTCTGGATGAAACCTCCTCACATGTGAGAATTAAGGGCATGCTTCCCACCCCGCTAAAGTCTCATAATCCTTTTGTTTAATTCAAAGCCACTGAATTTTGTCACATTGCTATTTAAATCTTCAAATACAGTTGGCATAGCTTAGGCCAAGTTGCATCTGAGCAAACCACAACCGCTTCTAGAACCATGTTCTTTGGACAAAGCAGACCAGATTGGTGACCATAATTCATCATGTTCTCTGGTCCGGCAACAGTTGTATTAAAGACTTGGTTGGGTTTACATATTAATAAATACATAGTTTTGGATAAGGCAAATATATTGGCTTTTGTTATAATTGTTACACTTACAGCAGACCACATTTTCTGAACTGTTGAGCTTCACCTACTCTCTAAAAGGATACAGAACTGCTGGGCTTGAAGTGCACCTCTAGTGGAACAAAGTGGTATTACAAGACGCATCAGATCGTCCCTTCTTATTAGCACAGTACTGTCAGCTAACATATCTCTCTGCTAACATATCAGCTGTCCCAGTGTGCTACAGAATGGCTTTTACTCCAAAAAAGCTTTTCACATTCCTAAATCTGTACACAGGTGTAATCTTAAAATGAAATGTATCCACTAATAAACTGAAGAAACTGTGAAGAAATTGTTAC
>JBAMYA010000014.1:6789399-6836478 GCA_037176975.1 Arrhamphus sclerolepis | reverse complement strand
CCTGGGGGATCAGTATATATATATATATATATACATACATATATATATATATATATATATATGTGTGTGTGAATATGGTGGGGTTTTTTTTTAATCTAGCAAAAGAGCACGCATTCTTGGCTCCATACTTACTGTATTCACACTGCCATCAGCGTCAGTCATTGGGTTCGCCACCATACACCGTGATCTCCAATTCATATTCATTAAGCATGAAATATTATAGAAATACGTTTGGTAATAGCAATCATCTTTCAATTATCTGGGATTCGTTAGCCTTTTGACAAGACACAGAAAGGAGAAAATCATGAATATCAAATGGGCCCAATTTAAGCAAATGATCATAGACTAAATCACAATTTCATGAATGAATAAAATTAATTAAAGAGCAGCAGGCAAATGAATCATTCCAGCACAAAAGCTGACAGGGATTTTCTGCAATACAAAGAGCTGATCAGACATCTCTCAATAATATCTGCCCCTCACAAGAACTCACACAGTCAATGTGTGGTGCATTGATGAGGAGGAATATTGAAGATGATTTTGAATAAAATCTCTTCTCTTCTTCCTCTCACTTTATTCTATACCCCATCTTCTTTCCCTCGCTTCCTCCAATGTGTTTGATTCTTATTTAAACTTACTTAAAACTCTTCTCATCCTCTGGTTCATCCTTATTTCCATATCGTCTCTGCCCCCTCTCCTACCTTTTCTCACTGTCACCCCAATTCTCTCCTTTCTGCACTACCTTCAGCTTCAGACATTGCTTCTGACCAAGGCCAGGTGTTAGTCATTGTCACAGCGGCGGTTGGTGGCTTTACCCTCCTTGTCATCCTCACCCTCTTCCTCCTCATCACTGGAAGGTAAGATGAATTCAATTCTGTTCTTATTTGGTCTTCACTAAAATGTCCTACTAAATGTCTGGAGCTGTAGACACTGCTAACAATCACATGATTCATGTCAGCCTTGAAAGTGCACACTTTGAGCCTGTAGACACTTGTTTTCCTTGACTTTTCAGCCTACAGCCAGCAACAAACCATGGCCCCATGTCTGTCCCCTGTCACAGGACTGAATAAAACATGGCACTGAATAAACTCATTAAAAAAATGAAAGCTTTTTTTTTTTTTTTTGGCTGTTCCATGGCTGTAGGGGAAGATGTTGGGTCGGCCTACGCAGGTTGTGCCTCCTCCAGGTTGCCAAGCATGGTAACAGGGTTCACTGAGTAGCTACTGAATTAGAAAAAAATTATATTGGAAAACTTTAGGAAGGAGTTTGAAGTTGTTTTTAAACCAACCAGGAGTTTGGGCAAAAGGTGTTCTGCAGGGCCGAAAAGGGAAGCAGAGCCTCTGTATTAGGAAATATCTTGGTCCAGGTCCAACCAGATCCTTTGTCTTCTGTCTTTCTCTGTATGAAAAAGAGCAGGTGCTCACACCTAAGCCCACTTGGCTAAAATACTTTGTCTGACCATCTCTCTACATCCACATGATGGACTGATTTTGAACGAAAGTGAATGGGCCTTGTTATAATATTCTTAGATACTTTGAATTAGTATATTTATAGTAAGCAACTATCAGTGCATATGGCTAATCTCAAATATCCACCATCCTTTCATGACCTTGAATGGGACAAAGGGGCTATAGACAAGAGGCTGATGGATTCAAGTTGACAGAACTACAAAATCTCTGGCTTTAGTTACACTGGATGGAGAACTCACAACCACATGATGAGTAAATCAATCACCAGCACTCTCCAAGCAGCAGATCTGTGTTCATTGTGTGAAGTCTGTCATATTTAATTTTTGGCTTCAGAACTGATGAAATGAATCTGGCACCTTTGATCCAATGACTGCCTCACATGTTGTGTGTGTGTTTGATATGCTGGGAATTTACTCCCAGTTTCATGCTGCCCATATTCAAGGTGTAATATCCACAAATGGGAGAAGTATTGTTTGTAATAAAAATTTATAAGACAGGGCATTTGTCAAAAAATAGTCACAGTCGTCACAGAACCTGCATGCCTCAAAACATTACACCAGGCTCATTTGGCTCAGGAATATAAATCCATTCATCTGATGACTATACCTGCTTCATGCAGTGTTACAGGAGTGAATGGTGGTGCTATGAGCTGGACAGGTTGCCAGTCATTTGCAAGTTAGGAGTGTAAATATGATACACATTTGTGTATTCTTGATAGACACCAGCAGTGAGGGATGCCATCAAGCTGAAGAAGGAGTCCTATCTGGTCTTTATGGCCTGTGGGACTCCGGAGGCAGCTGACAGATATCGACAGGCCAGGCGGAGCGCAACTTCGGCGGTTACTGAGGCAAAAACTCGGACATGGGAGGAGTTCAGAGAGGCCATGGTGAACAACTTCCGAACGGCTTCAAAGAGATTCTGGTCCACTATCCAGTGTCTCAGAAAGGGGAAGCAGTGCTCCATCAACACTGTGTACAGTGAGGGTGAGGAGCTGCTGACCTTGACTCGGGACATCATGGATCAGTGGAAGGAATACTTTGAAGACCTCTTCAATCCCACCAACATGCCTTCCGATGAGGAAGCAGAGTCTGGGGACTCGGGGGTGGGCTCTCCTGTCTCTGGGGCTGAAGTTGCTGAGGTAGTTAAGAAGCTGCACAGTGGCAGGGCCCCAGGGGTGGATGAGAGCCGTCTAGAGTTCCTCAAGGCTTTGGATGACGTGGGGCTGTCTTGGTTGACATGCCTTTGCAGCATCTCATGGACATTGGGGACAATACCCCTGGACTGGTAGGGTGGGGTGGTGATCCCCCTCTTCAAAAAGGGGAACTGGAGGGTGTGTTCCAACTACAGGGGAATCACACTTCTCAGCTTCCCTGGAAAGGTCTATTCAGGGGGCCTTGTGGGGAGGAGCCATCAGATAGTCGAATCTCGGATTGAGGAGGAGTTGTTTAGGGGATCTGGCTTGGTGACCTCAGGATCGGGTCTCTCCTTTTTGCAGATTATGTGGTTCTGTTGGCTTCATCAAGTTGGGACCTAAAGCTCTCGCAAGAGCGATTCGCAGTCAAGTGTGAAGAAGCTGGAATGAGACTCAGCACCTCCAAATCTGAGACCATGGTCCTCAGCTGGAAAAGGGTGGAGTGTCCGATCTGAGTTGGGGATGAGGTCCTGTCCCCAGTGGCAGAGTTCAAGTATCTCAGGGTCTTGTTAACAAGTGAGGGAAGTATGGAACGGGAGGTTGACAGATGGATTGGTGTGGCGTCTTCAGTGATGCTGACACTGCGCCGATCCATCGTGGTAAAAGAAGAAGCTGAGTCAGAAGGCGAAGCTCTTGATTTACTGGTCGATCTACATTCCTACCCTCACCTATGGTCATCAGCTGTGGGTGGTTACCAAAAGAATGAGATTGTGAGTACAAGTGGCCAAAATGAGTTTCCTCTGCAGGGTGGCTGGGCTCTTCCCTTAGAGATAAGGTGAGAACCTTGGCCGGGATGGGCTCCCGCTTCTCCTCTGCATCGAGAGGAGCCAGATGAGGTGGCTCAGGCATCTGGTCAGGATGATGCCTCCTGGACGCCACCCTGGTGAGATGTTCCAGGCACATCCCACCGGAAGGAGACTCTGGGGAAGACCCAGGACACGCTGGAAGGACTATGTCTCTCGGCTGGGATGGGAATGCCCTGGGAATTGCTGGCTATCGCATCTAAATTCTACATTCTTCTGTACACCCTCAAACATAACTTTCATGTGACACATGTGTACAAGTACCAAAATAACCAATCCATGCCATACCACTTTTTGGCAGCCATCTGTTTGGGTATCAAAATAGTATGTGCCGACTATTTACCACCTGTCATGCCTGGCTGTGGAAAGGCAAGCCAGGTCAGTTGGAATTCTCAAACTGATCTGCTCCTCTTTGTAAAAATATGGTTGACATAAACAACTGTGCTCACAAGGTGCACAGCTGTATGTGTCAAGTTGTTTCTCATGCCTTAAGTAGACTGGATGTCTGTGACACACTTAATAAACTTAATACACTTGTAAAGAAAAAAAAAGATGGTGAGCTTCACCAACAATGAAAAATCACCAGTGTGAATAACTTCCTTTCTATTGTTCCATTGTGCTGAGATGGATTTGTATTATATAATGAAACAAAAATATGCCTCTTTAACAGCAGACACACTGATTTGTCATGGCAGGAAAAGCACCAGTGTGGTTATAATGTGGATCAATTTCGTTTTGACTGTAGGCATCATATCCCCTCGGTTGCAGTAAGTTATAAGTTGTATATTTCCGATAGGACACTGAGTTTTGCTTCAACAGGTGCCTTTATACACAGGACGTGACTAAAACAAGAAGGGGAAGACATCTAAAAGAAGCATAGGATGATTTGAGCTTTGCAAATGCTTAAAGTTGTGTGTCAATGTATTGTGCCACATTTTTGTGTTGTGACTCAAGATAATTACCATCCCCAGAATTATTACTTTAAAGAGACTTCACAATTGCTTCCACGTATTATATTCACCTACATGACAGTCACTGCTTGTGACGGAGCTCACCCCTACAAGACACCACATACTGTCAAAATGGAGGAGGCACACCGACACATGAACATAAATATTCAGAGAACAAAAGAAAGGTAAATCACTTGTCTGTCCACACTCTTGAAACACACAATACAAGACTCTCACACACACACACACACAAACACCCTTTCTGTGTTGGTACATGTGAGATTGTGCAATAGTGAAATCACAAAATCCCATTTCACACACGTTATTTCTGAGGTGTGAAGCTGAGGGAGTCTTGTGACTAAATAATGTGCCATTTCAGTGTGAACATACTGAACAAAAATGTACGATGCTGCTCACACACCGAAACTAACATATTCACCAACGCACATCCATGGACTGCCTCATATAATATGCATCCTTTTTGTATCTGTTCGTTTTACAAAAACAATTAACCTGTGCAATGTTCAAATTACAGACAAAAAACCCACCAAAACATCTATTTATACTAGAAATGAAGGCCATATTACAAATCTGTGGCTACATGAAAAGATAAGCAAGTAAGATAATACATGAAGAGGATCTTTAGAATGCAAACTATCAACTAAAATAAAATATTCACTTTTATTTTCTGACAAATCGTGGTAAAAGTATCCAGTTGGTTAGAGTTCCAACTGTCCTGGCTGTTTTAAATGTTTCTTTTTTCACTTCATTCTTGATACATATGATAAACTATTATGATACAAACTCAGTTTCATTAGAGCAAATAACTCATGAAATGCTTACGTCCAAAGGAGACACCACATTATGTTTCTTTAAATCCTTAGATCAGAGATGATTGGCGTCCCAATATTAAAAACCATTTGAGAAATGTGAGGTAGATGTGGAAAAGAAAGTCAGACTTCATAGACGCAATCACAGAAGATTTGTTACAAGTAAAAAAAATACATAAGACAGAGCCAGGTATACCATAATTTTGCCAATCTACTAAATTACACTATGACGTTGTTAAAATTATTTTACTTTTTTAAGGGGAAATGCATTTTCATTATCACTAGTAAATATGAAAACCAGAGACATGCCAGTAAGCTCTCTGAAAAGATCAAATCACGCAAAGTAAATGAAAATACCAGCGTAGATGCTGAAGCAGGGCCACGACGTTTAGAACATATTCTCTAAAAATACGGTGGAAAAATACAATCAGGACCAAGCGTTGACGTGTGTGACTGTTTAACATATGAATTCAAATGTCTGTCTGATGTTTCCAACTTGTGAAAGGCACGATTCATCCCTCCATTTGCTCTATTGGCTTCATCCTGTTCTGAACAAAGTAAATAAGCAAATACGTAAATAAAAGCTTGTGGACAATTGCACTATAGTTTAGTTTCGCCCTTTATTGGGCTCTATAGGACACAGGGCTCTTGAAACCTACTACACTGTTATTACCATCGCTAGTCCAGTCACTGTCACTGTCAGTCACTGGAGGTCTCTTTTTCTGTATGTCTATACACACACACACACACACACACATATATATATATATACATTTGCATCTTTATATGTTGTTGTGGTTTAAAAGTCTTGGCCTCTTGGTTAAATCACCATATCATGAAAAACATTTTTGAAGCACATCAAGACTATTGGAATGCCTTTCAGTATGATGTCAGTCTGTAAAAGTTAAAGTGCCCCTTAAAGTGTCAGGGTATGTGAAAAATTATGATTCCGGCATAATCGAGACTAAGCACTTTATTAGATGGTCGTTAGGATTCCATAAGTGTCCTTTTTTTCATTACATTGAATAAATATTAGTTTTTGAGTGGATGTGAAATCAGTTTTGTCTGTAAAAGTGCCGATTTGATGAAAGCTGTATTGACTCAGTAAGGTTTATGCTTATAGTGGATTTCTAGTTTGCAGACAGTGGATCATCTAAGCCTGTCCTTCCTGTGGCACTGCAGTCACAGTCAACGTTAAACCGCAGCTAAGTCAGTCAGTGCTCACCAACAGTGTAATTGGCCCATTCGTACCACACACTTACAAACTTACACACACATACACACACAACCTCAATTTCAAAAAGAGTAGAAACGCTGTATAAAACATGCCATTATAGTCAAAAGGAGCTTAAAATTTCCTTATCTCACTTCCAACACCTGATATGTTTTTATGTTCTACTGAGAGTAAAATATGGATTCATGAACTTTGAAAGTCATTACATTTGTTTTTACTCATGTTTTACACAGTAGCCCACCTTTTTTTTAGATTTGTACATATCAGTCTGCTGGGGCCATTCTGTGTGGTGTGTGGAGGCTGCATGTTCTCCCCTGCACAAGTGGCTTTTCACTTGAGTACTTCATCCCACACTCCAAAATATGTGTGTTAAAATTTGTGTGTGAGGTTGTTTGACTCAAAACAATGTGGCAACCTGGCCTGGATTTCTCCACCTTTCACCTAGTGATATCCTGCTCAGGGTCTGCTGGAACCTGTCCCAGATGCAAGACTATACCAACAAGCAGGATTCTTGGACATGCCCCCAGTCCTTCACAGGAACACGCTGAGACAAAGAAGACAACCATGCACACTCATGTTGTCTTCTGTAGAGAGAAGCCTGTTTTTGAATGTGGGAGAATTCAATCAGTTCTGTAACTGGGGATAGGAATCGATAAAACTATTTATTCAGATCTCATTATTGATTCTGCTGATCTATTTGATTCTTTATTGATTCTCTTTTCAATTCCATTGGCATTTTTTTGTTGTTTTTTTTTTCTTTTGTTTTGCATCAACGCAACTGCTTTACTGTCTCAAAGAACACTGTCGATGATGCAATACCTCCATGGGTTACAGCAGCATCTCAGCTTCAGCTACAACTACAGTGCAGCTTCATGCAACTAAAAGTCTGTCACTGAATCTCTTTTTTTTTTTTTTGTTTTTTTTTCAATGAATGCCAAAATAAATGTTGAATCAGTTTAGAACATTCTCTTGACTAATAAAAAATTTTTTTATCTCATGAAACTATGCTTCTGCTACTTCGGTCAGCCAATGCAATTCCCAAATCAATTTCAATGTCAGCTGAAGTTGTTTGAGGGTTCATGTTGAACTTCGGGAAAAAAAAATAAAAATATTTGCAATGAAGTATTGAAATACTAAAATCAGGGGATGTTGTGCTGCCGTACTCAGAATGGACCACTTTTACCATAGAACTCACGCAAGGTTTAAATGATATTTCAGCATTAAAGTCAGAGAATTTTCACAGCTGACCTACGAATTTCACAGATACAGATCAGTTTTCTAACATACAAGATGTGCCAGAGATATTTAAGCTATATGTATTATGTTTTAGATTGGATATCTCAAAATAGTTTCAACACTTGATATGATGTTTTATTGCATTTATTTTTTTTGTTGGCTCTAGTGGCCTTTATTAAGTGGGGAGAGGGAGGAAATATCGGCAGAGAGAGGGAGGAGACATGCAGGAGATTGTTGACGAGCCAGAAGTTGAACTTGTGATTCACTGCATGAGGCTGTGCCTTGTATGGGGGCACTCAACTATGCAGTGGCCCACCTTAGATAAGTTTTGGTAAAAAAATACCAAAGATGCAACTGAAGAAGTCTTCACATCCACGTGACCATATGAGTTGTGTATTAGTGGTACAAGGTCATCTACTCATCATGTCTACTCATCATTACAAATGTTAAAAAGTGCCATAATTACCGGCATCCAGTCCAGATTTGAAAAATGTTTCAAAAGTCATAGTTCAACAGACTGCCACTTCAACAGCACCATTAGACTCATGATAACTCAAGATACCCAAATATATTCTCTTAAGAACAAGAAAAATAATTTAGCTGATAATGTGCCCCCTTTAAAAACTTACATAAATCCCTGGTGCAGTCATTTCCTCAAGCGGCAGCTCAAGTCCTCTGGACTGACTGTTCATTAACAGGCATACAGGGAACACAAGACGAAATATGCAGAAGCTCTGAGGGTTTCACGATCCAGGTTCCATTCCTCCATCATCAACAACGGCCCCAGTAACTTCAAACAACTTTTTGCAACAATAAATCACCTCCTCAAACCCCTCTCACCCACCCACACAGATACAACCAAGGAGAGGTGCAACATACACATCACTTTTTTCACACAAAAAGTGAATAATATACGCCTACACCTCTGCATTCGTATTAAAGGTCCTGGAAAAAGTCACACACCCACAATGTCACCTGTGGTGTCCCTCAGGACTCTGTACTAGGCCCCACCCTCTTCTCCATCTCCATGCTCCCCCTTGGTGATGGCAGTCATGGTATATCCTACCACTGCTACGCTGATGACGCACAGCTTTACCTCAGGACGACCCCCACTTCCTCCAGTCCTCTGCCAACATCCACACCGACCACCTGCCTGGAGGAGATAGAGGCGTGGATGAAGCTCAGATTCCTTCAGTTAAACAGCTCCAAAATGGAAGCCATCTTAGTTGGCACACCACATCAACGCCGCTCTTCCACCTTCACCAGTATCACATTCTCCAGCCAAAACATCTTCCTTTCCACATCAGTCACCACATCAGTGTTTAAAATGGACCCTCAACTCACCTTTGACGCCCACATCAAACACCTCCTTCTACCACCTGAAGAACATTTTTTAAACTCCGTCCAACACTCTGCCAGATGGAGAGAAGCTCGTCCATGCCTTTGTCTCCTCCAGGCTGGATTACTGGAATACACTCCTCACTGGGATCGCTGGCAAGAGCATCCAGAAACGTCAATATAACCAGAACAGTGCTGCCAGGATCCTGATGAGGGTGCACAAATATGAGCACATCGCCCCCCTCCTCAAATCCCTTCACTGGCTCCCAGTCCCTCTCAGAATTGAGTACAAGGTCCCCCTCCTCAACCACCAGCCGGTTCATTCATGGACTTACTGACACTTTACTGACAGGAACTCCTCACCCACCCACCCCCCTCCACCGATGCTCTACAGCATCGGTGATCAGGCCTTTTCCTCTGCTTCTCTGAGGATGTGGAACCCCTCCCCAACCACCTGAGGGCACCTCAGTCTCTGGATGCTTTTAAACAATATTATGAAACCTAGCTTTTTCAAAAAAAAACAAAAAAACAAGAAGAAGCCTTTTCCTAATTCTTTTTCATCAACTTTTCTTAATTCCTGACACTTTTTTAAATTGCTGATCTGTAGCACTTTGAGATAAAGTGCAATACAAGTAAAATCTATCATTATTATTTGTAGTAGTAGTATTACTATTATTATTATTTATTTAATCAAACCGTCCAGACTTTTACACTGGAGCACTAGAAGGACCTTTTACCGGACTCCATCGAAAGTCAACTGAATTATTTGGACTGTTCTTTGACTCTGTAGCATTTTCTCATATCTATGGTCCCTGTGCCCTGTGTGGGAGTGACTTTTACTCTTTCACTTTTAAAAAAGCTTGAAATGCAGTTGAGCTGCCCGAGACAGATGAGAGCTCACAGTCAAATGGCTCTCATAGATGTACAGTGAGGTTTTACTGCACAAACGGGGGCGTAAGAGGACCTGCTGTGGTAGAAGAGCTCAGCACTCAGCTGCCCTAAAAAGCATCAGAAATGTTCCTCTAATCTCTGTTTGCATCCTGAGAACTTGTTTGACATATCGCTTTCTTTATTGCAGAGCTGTACTTTGGATGAAGAGTTCCTGCAACATTTTTTTTAAAATATTTTATCTTGTTACATCCAACCACCTCCTTTTTGCCCTTTTTAGCTGGAGAGGCAGAGTAACGTTACGTGGTGAGGTAGCTCTGAGGACAAGGGAGGAGCTGTTTGAATTGCACACATGCTTTCATTAGAGGTTTATGCAAGGTGCAAGAGTTTGTGGACTTTGTGTGTGAAGATGTACTGTAACAGTGCTCGACAGGCCAGAGAACTGTGGAAGAAGCCAAGGTCTTTGTGTCTGATAGCTGTCTCTGTGTGTTTGCACATGAGGCCTCTGTACAGAATGAAAGCCAGTGAGACAGAGGGAAAGGCAGATAAAGGGGATCAGAGGATAGGACTGGAAGAGGCCGATAAAGGCACATGCCACAATTTCTTTAATGAACAGCTTGAACCCATCAGCAGAGGTCAACAGTTGCTTTCCAAATCCCCTTCTTGTCCTCTCTGCCGGTGGTAGTCGCCATGTTATCATCTCTGTCTATCAGTGTCCAGGAGCACACACGGACTTCACAGAGCCAAAGCCTGATCCAGCAACCTGTGGCCCGGGGCCCTCTGACACCTGCTTTAATATGGCAAACCGGATTATGTTAAGTCCTCAAAGAGAAGGCAGCACATATGGGCTCACATGAACACACACATTCATGCAAGCAGATGTTTACACTTTGGTAGAAGACACTACAGCGCATGTATTTTTATCTCACCGGCAGGACTCATTACTTCCATCACAAGATGCAGATGCCAATCAAACCAACCCGACCAAAAGAACCTGACACAAAGAGAAAACATCTGTTAAAAAGAAAAAGATTTCATGGATTCATTTCATGTACAACTAGGAAGACTTTGAGTATTCTGACTACTTTCATACTATTTCTATGCAAATTTTCCATTTCCAAGCTAAGTAACCTTTAACTGTTATGTGATCAGAGGATACGTAAACAGCATTTAGGTGACAGTGGGGGGATCGTGGCTCACGTGTAGCTGTGCATATTAACTAATATCTTTGCACACCTTGGGCTTTGTCAGTGTATTTAGGGTATGTAAGGTTGTGCAAAGTTGGGCATATGTTCACGATTATGCAATCATTAAGTTAAGAAGAGATTCAAATGTTTCATTATTATCTGAACAGCTGTAGGTTACATAATGGAGGTTCATGTTGAAATAAAGATGTCTATTTCCGGCAGAATCACGACCCGCGTCGTGTATTTAACAGGTCCAGGTTATTCAAACATCGCTCACCAGGAATGCTGAATTAACAGAAAGACCAGCTGGTGGGAGTAATAGACCACTCCAATATCATGTTTCCACTTATTTACCTATCTCATACCTTTTTTTTTGCTCCAATTTCTTGTAATGAGAGTAAATGAAAGCTTCCATTATGTTAGAAGTAAGAGTGTAAGGTATATCCTGACACTGTGTCCAGATTCATCTTTCTTTGATGACTTGTTTTATTTATGACTTATTTCTATGAATGTACAATGCTGGAGGAGAGCCACTCCCCCATGTTATATAATATTGTGTATTGATTAAATAAATCTGAACATTTTTAATAAAATTCAGGGACACCCCGAAAAGCCTTATCTACAGACTTTGAGAATGACACAACCTTAAAGTTTTACTCTAAATCACATTCACATGGCTTCATTTTAAAGCCAAGTGCTATGTCCATCTTTTATATACAGTAAACAGAAGCTTGCTGAATCTGCATTTTGTGTTTGAACAGTTGGCGTTGAATGTGAAGTGTGTGCTGCAGGATGATCCTGTATGAATGTCATTGTTGTAGGGATTTATCAGGATTTATTCAAATGTGTTTGCTACTGAGGGTTGTGTATGTTTGAGCTGTGAAACCAAACACATGAATTAACTAACTAAAAGAGGCTTAAAAGTTCAACAAGCTGCAGAGTTGGTCAGTTATTTCCGTACAGGTGACCTCTTTCACAAAGTGCTTTGAACTTCAGTTGAATTGAGCTGACTAGAGATTTTTCTTTGTTGTTGAAGATGTTTCACCGTCCATCCAGAAGGTTTTATTAACTCAAACTGAGTTTTAAGTTTATAAGCTGTTGAAGTCACTGACTCTCATCCTGTGGTTGGTTACTGTCTTTTGACCACTGTATTTTTTTCTCTTAATCTTTATCTTTTAGTCACAATAATAAAGATGTGAAGGTTTGTGAAACCATCTGCGTAGGTTACATTATATTGTGTTGAATAGATGAAACACGGGGCGGGGGGGTCATTGTAATGTCTCTTTTTCTTTTCTTTTCTGTTTAGTGATGTGTTGTTTTGTTTTGTTTTGTTTTGTTGATTGTTTTCAATTTCTTGGCTGACTTGACAACAGATATCTGCAGGTTTTAAGTGCACATTTTAATGCACTTTTCTTTCTCCTCTGTTTTTGTGGGAATAGTTTCAGCCCAAAGTTGTAGACAGAACCAAGAACCAGTGAAACGAGTCCAGATGCCTTGATTCAAGCCTTTGAGAACATCCTCGGGAGGCTCTTTTGATCTCTGTTCTTGTAAATTCAATTGGAGCTGCATCACTTGTCATTTTATAAGTGATTACCAGATGGAGCTATTGTTTGTTATATGAATATTTGAAGTCAGTGCAACTCTCCTGGGAATGCTTAAACTTGCATATTTGGTTGTAACAATTGCATTGCAGACTGATAAACAATCACTGCCTGATTTTGCCGTACTGAGGCTGAAGTGCCAGGGTCTCTGTTGAAGCTGTTTCTCTTTCTTCCATGTTTATGTTGGGGTGGTTGGGTCAAATCTCTAAACTTTTCTCTTTTACTCAGCTGCCTTTCATTTAAGGCATGTTCATCGTGATTTGCCGTGTTTTTCTCATTGTCAAATAACCCTGATGAGCAAATCATAGCAAGTATTCTCTGTGTTTTTAAAGGGAAGCATAGTTGCATGACAGATGGGACTAAGCTCATGGCTAGAAGGTTCCAGGTTCAAACCCTCAAAGGCCCATGTGTTTGATTTTGGAGTTGTCATGTTCTCCATTTGCCTGCCTGCAGTACTCCATCTTCTGCTCACCATCCAAAAATATGCAAGCGAGGTTAATTAGTTGGCTGTAGGTGTGAGTGTGTGTGGTTATTGGTTTATGTGTGGCCTTCTGATGGACCTATCAAGGGTGTACCCTTCCTCCGCTATGGTCATGGACTGTAGTTTGTTTATTTATTTATTTTAATCTGCATATCCCTGTATGACTGAAGCAGGAAGAAGAATTCTGTAGTTTATCTGCTAAATGATGAAATATGAGAAAATTTATTAGGGGATCCACTTCTGGGAACAAGCGTCCCTTATGCACAGGGTCATTAATTAAGTTCTCTGCTGCAAAATGCATTTTAAAATTCATCAGTGATACAGCCTCAGAGAGAATGCAAAACACCTCTCATTCCTCCTACCATTATTTTTCACCTCACGACACTTCCCCTGCAGTACCACCTCGTCTTCTCACATACCTAAATAGTTCAGTAAACCTGCCATGTTCAAATACAGGTGTTACACAACGATTAAGTGGCTGTGTTTGCATTTTCAAAAGCTGCTTTTTCCTGAATATTGGGCCAGATTTTTCACCCATCAGGCACTGAAAGACATTTACTCTTAAATCATATCTAACTATGAGGATGATATGTATGTATGCAGTCAAAATGCTGACATTTAAA
Organism: Arrhamphus sclerolepis; assembly: GCA_037176975.1. Taxonomy (NCBI): domain Eukaryota; kingdom Metazoa; phylum Chordata; class Actinopteri; order Beloniformes; family Hemiramphidae; genus Arrhamphus; species Arrhamphus sclerolepis. The sequence continues at coordinate 6,822,646 of JBAMYA010000014.1, read as the reverse complement.
GCCAACAAGAATGAATTAATGCTCACTGAAACAGGATGGAAAACACAACAATCCCCACATACACCTTGGTTCTGCAACTGAGATGGCTTCTGTAAATTAAAAAAAAAATAAATAAATAAAATCATCCAGACAGTGGCACTTCAGAAAAGGAAACTAGAAAATATAAGTTGCATGCATTTCTATACAACTCCTCTGTTTTACAGTGCTATACAGGGAATATGAAAATTTCACTTTTCATTTAGGTTAGTGTCCAGCAAAACAGGAAAATCTTCTCAACTTTTCTAACCAACCACCACACAAGGACGGGTTCCCTTTCAGTTCTGATTCATTCATGCACAGCTTTCATCGGGTCTTGCCGCATCATTCAGTTCAGGTCCAGTTCAGGTCAGGTGAAGGTGTGGGGGTGTGGCCTCCATTCAGAGCTTAATGTATTGCAAATCAAAACCCAAAATCTGAGAACCAAAACCCAGAGTCTGTAAAAAAGAAAATCAAAATCTGTTACCAAGACTTGAGTCATCTTTCTTGTTCAAAGAGAGAGTGTATATATATCTATATCTATACAGATATAGATATATATACATATAGATATAGATATATAGATATAAATGGTGATTTGACACTCATAATGCTTACTCCATAATACTTACGTTTTGATTATTTAGAAAAGATAGTGTTGCAGTTTTTAATTACACTCTTGTCCATATAAAGCACTTTGCCGCAAATATGACATAGAGAATATTCTTTGTGTTATAATCATTTTTGATTTTAGAATCTATGAGTTGACTTTGACAGAATCTTTTAAAGTCTTTTACACATACCGCGATCGAATCTCCAACCTTTCCAGCTTTTCTTGGCAGCAGCTTTTTATTTGTTGTTGGCTGTTTCTCATACAGTCAGAGCCTAAATAAACACTTCTAATTCTCCCACACAGAACAGTCTTACCTGGGTACATATTTTTTACTCAAGTGTATTCTGAAAAAGCATTGCAGTCTCTTTGTGAGTCTTCTTTTTAGATATAAATTAATGTGCAATTCTGATGCATCAACATGCTTCATTCTTTCATTATCTGAAAAAAAGATAAATCTGTGTGCAGGTGTTATAATCTGACTCCAGATCAGGCGAGTTGTCTTGTTTTCCTTTTTAAATAATATTCTGTTTGAATAGTAGTACAAGCATTGTTGTGGATGCTATTATTACAGTATTTTTTCACCAGAAAAGTTGTGAAATTTTTCTGAAAATAAAGCTTGATGCCCTCTCTGGTATCAATATTTTGCTTCATTCCTGCCACCTGTTCATGTCTGACTTGCTTGTGTCTTATTTTATAACTTTTTCTGGATGTCAATCAAAGAAACACATTCTAATGCGATCTTAACATACCGCCTGTATGTTTGACTGCAAAGCAAAGCCATGAAAAGAAACAGAAATATTAATTACCAACAGCCACCATAAGAAGTCTTTTATTACAAGAGTGTTTTACGTGCCTCATTGTGGAAACTTAACACACAGAACAGGTGTTTGTTACCTCTATTTTCAAGTCAAGTCAGTAGTCACTTAGAGCATGCAGCAATGTTTAAAACAAGGATTAACTAGCGCTCTTGCTCTTGCACATAGAAGACAGTTGTGTCACTCTTACATGTCATATCACAGATTAACATTTAAATGTGTTGCCACAGAAGTGAAGCAAGTGGCCACAATGTGCCATGAAACCTATAGCTGCACAGCTAGCAATTATTAGGATAATTAGCTAGCTTGCTCCTTACCTGCTACAAAACTCAATATATAGTAACTTTATTGCATAACTGAGAGTTAGCTTAATTCTTGTGTTTCAATCTGTGTTCTGTCCAGGTGTCAGTGGTACTTCAAAGCCAAGATGAACTCGGAGGACAAAAGACGGACGAGTTACCAGAATGGACACGGTAAATCAATAAATAATAAACCTACCTCTCATGGTTTGTTTTTTTTTCTTTCTTTTGGTTTGTTTGTTTTTGTTGTTGTTCTTCTGGATCATTATTCTCACTGTGTTCAACCCTGGAGGACATGTTCCTGGTGAGTTTAATGTTTTTAATGAACATCTGTTTAAATCGTTTCATAATATTGAGGTTTTTATGAAGAGGTGCCAATGCAAAGCTTTTAGCACTCACTTATGAATATTCCATACATCATTATTATTATTATTATTATTTTGTGTCCCCACCCCAACAAAGGAAAAAAAAAATTTTAAATAATCAGCTCAATTTGGAATTATTTGCACAATTTGAAAAGGAATAGAAACAGTGAAAACCCCAGATCACCTTGGAGCCTTATTGCTCAACAGCAGTTTGTCAAAGAAATGTCATTTTAAATTTCAACAGACTCGTGAGTCTTTGAGCTACAACTCCCTTCTTTATTCTTTGACAGATCTCAGTTTAAGTTTGAATATTTCTCAATATTCTATTCTTTCTCCAGCTCTGACATCACACCGTTCCTGCCGTTCTCTGTGAAATAATCTAAAAACGCCCACACCGACCTCTCTTTACCATAAATTATACATCAAAACATAAATCATTTTCTCCTCCTTCAGCCACTGTGACTTCCAAAACCCTGCAACCTACAGAACTTGAAATATGAGCACCTAAGACTTGTGGGTTCCCTGAATGTCCCTATTGACAAGCAACACAGACAGCCTTTTATAAATCTGGTGAACCACAGTGAAATTTTTTTTTGGTTTATTTGTTTGTTTGTTTGTTTGCTTTTCATTCCTCTGCCTCTCATGATGATATCTGTGATAAAATTGCTGGGATGAGATAAACAACTGTGACACACGAGAAGAAGTGTTCTGTCCATAGATCAGATGTCAATTAAAACTTGTCATTGACAGGAACACATCAAATAAACAACCAATGTGTGTTTGTGTGCATGTTTTTTTGCAATATCTATCTTTATGAGGAACTTAAAGGCAGGCTGTGTGTGTTTCAGCTGACACGTTCAGCTTCAAAGCAACTTTCCAAACATGTAATGGATTTTCAAACTAATGTCAGCTTCCTTACAACCAGCGATCACAGTAGGAGAAGAACATAATGCACTCAAGATGGTAACAAATGTATCAAGTGATAATTTCTCACGTTTTTTTAAAACAGGCTACTTAAACACATTAGTTCACACCTCTGTATTTAATAATTAAGTTTGTTCTTGGACGTAACGGCTGGTCAAGCCTCTGTCGGCAGCAACTATTTGAACACACCTCACTGCTGAATCTATAACGACTTACGCCCGCATCATTATCCAACTTCACTGGTTCACCAGCCGACGACTTTTCTCCTTCTATATCATCCACAAGCGTCTCGCTGGTCTCCTGGGTGCTCTCGTCACCTCAGCTCTTCAGGTTTGCATTTTTACATCTCTACTGACACAAACTGGCAGTTGCACTGGCACCTCCTCCGAATTTTCACAGTCATTTTCTTCTTATTTTTTTCTTTTGTAAGAATGTTCAACCAGAAAAGGAATGAAAAGGTGTAAGGTTTACTTTCTGTGGTGTGTTGGTCTTTGAGCAGAGACATTTGCCAAGATTGATGTGTTAGACAGCTTTATTATTTTCATTTTCTATTTATTAATGTTGCGATGACATCTCTACTTTTCCCCGAGTGTCCCACCTCTACATTTCTCTGTCTCTTTTGCCGTCTTTTGTCTTTTAGAACCCCACTTTTCGTTCCTGAGATGAGAAAAACAAGCTCAAATGAGTGTGTGGTGGAAGATTTTAAAAAAAGATGTTTGAAAGTGAGCAGAAAGATAGAGATGGGTGCAAGGTGAGGTGAGGGAAAATTGCGAGCAGAGACACAAGGAGAGTGAAATGAGGATGAGGCCAAACGGGTTGAAAGGCAATAGAGGCAAGGACAAAAAGAAATGAGGAATGTTTTAAGAGGACGGTGGGATTTGAGGCCAGATAGCAAGAAGTAGAATAGGTGATGAAAAACCATATATCAAATTAGGTTTTCAAGGTGCCAAAAAAGGTTTCAGATATCTGAGATTAAAATGCACCTTGTAACCAAGCATACGTTCGCTGCTACAGTACTGGTCCTCAGAAGCCTCAACAGTATTCCCCATGTCCTGCCTCAGCACTGACTGTGATGCTGAGCAGAAGCTTTGAGAGGAGAACGGGGTCCTCAGAGGCTTTGTTGGTGTCGCTTCATTTATCAGAGACAACTGACTTATTTATTTCTAATTTTGCTATACCGTATTAATCTTTGAGAGAAAACAGCAACTTCTCTCTGGGCCCCTCCACCATCAGACGGGAACTAACAGGAGCCTGTTAAAGATTCAGCAAATTGCTCAAGGACACTTTAGCAGGGTGGATGGCTGAAAAAGCTGCCCCAGGTTACAAGACTGGCTCAGCATCAGGGTGATTTTGTGCTACATTTCAGCAAAAGACCTGCACAGTGCCGGAGAAAAGCTATTGAACAGTGTAACTCATTGCCTCCAGGCTCACAATCAATAGGAGCGGGGAGTTGTGCCTTTCTGTGTCAGAAAACATTTGTCTAAAGTGGACCCAAATCCTTGCTGCTGTTGTGCAGCGCTAAATAATTTTGTCAAGTTCCTTTTATTTGTTTATATTCATCAATTTACTTAATTCCAGGCATGCAACACGTTCCATAACTGGCTGGACCAGCCAGGTAAATGGACCAGCTCAGTGCTGGTAAGGAGATGAAAGCAAAAACCATTTGTCTTTTTTTTAAACTAGTGTTGTCAGCAAGTCTTTGTAAAACTGTGTTAACTTGTTGATTTGGCTAAAATTAGTTTCACGGTATATTTCTTAGTTTTGGTCGATATGAAGAAAATCACAGATAAAACTGTATAATGTTTTAGATAAGAAAATGTTCATTTAAAAAACAAAAATCTGCATTCACCTTTTTATTTAATGTCATAACCAGTGAATGTGACAAGACCATCAAACAAACAAGCTTTGTCATGATAATAAACATATGTATTAAAATTGCTGAAAATGTGCTTTAAAGTCAAATCACCATTATTGTAAAATATCATGTTGCGATATATATTGTTATTGAATTACTGTCCAGCCCTATGTTAACTCTGCCTAGAGGGAGCGTCAGCAGCTTTGGGCTGAAATATCTGGGATGGACCATCACATAATGAGAATGGAATGTATATTGTGATCATATAAATCAGTATTCCAGATCTTTTTCAGTGGAAATGAACACTGACCAAAAGCCAGACTCTGTGATGACATGAAGTCGGTTCAGTGGCCTTGGTAAAGGTCATTTACACTTCTGCAGCAGCAGCATTATTGAAAAGTACATCAAGATTTTAGAGAAACTTATACTGCCTTCTTGGCCACCTCTTTTCCAGGGGTTTCCAAGCATTTATCAATGAGACAATGCAACACATTCTGCACACATTACAAAGGCATGGCTGAGGAAGAGAGGGGGTGCAGGTACTGGACCGAGCTGCCTGCAGCGCTGACCTGTCCCCAACAGAGAATTTGTGGAGAATTTTGAAACCAAAGACGTGATTATTAACCCTCACTGTTGCAGCGCTTCCAGGAGGATGGGACAGAATAACAATCAAAACCATTCATCGCTTTGAGATGTTAAGTGGTAAAAACAAACAAACTTCACCCTCCCAGCATTTTGGGGGAAAAATTATGTATAATAACAACTTTACATGAAACTGACTGGAAAGAATGTCTTGGGTTCACATTTTCTTTTGCATTTGTTTTTCATTATGTTTTTTTTTGTTGTTGTTGTTTTGCACAAATACAAGATATTCAAAAGCAGAATCCCACTCACACACTCCACCTCATTATTTTCTGTGTTTACAGTCCCTTTCCCAGGGATTAAGACATATGTGGACCCTGACACATATGAGGACCCCACACAGGCCGTCCACGAGTTCACCAAAGAGATTGACCCGTCCAGGATCCGTATTGAAAGAGTGATCGGAGCTGGTATGCACGCGCACCTGCAGCCATCGCTACACACTCATCCACTTGTGTCTCTGCATCACAAAGCCTGCCTGTGGGCAGGAGAGAGTACCATTTCATATCGACCGTGATAACAAGGCCTTTAAATGTGCATACGAGATGATCCACTTTCATTCCATTCAGATGACTGCAGTGAGCCCCCTCTACTCTATTGTATCTACTAAAGATGAGGTGTTTCACAGCCATTTTCTCACTGCACAGTGTTGGAATATTAAAACTGTAATATCCTTAGAAAAGAAAAGAACATTTCAGAAAACATTTTCTTTTTAATAAAGTGTTGAATATTGAAGTTTAAAGTATCACCAAATAGACTGTAATGTTAAAGTTTAGATGGGAACTGCAGCACTGCCCTCAGGTGGCAAGCTGTGCTACCTGCTGATGGTGTTTTTATGTTGATAAGACGTCTTTGCCTGCCTGTGTATGTTTGTGAGGCACATGTTCCCCTTGTGAGTTTCAAAAAGCAAAACCACGTTTATTTCAATTTCAATCATTTTAAGCATAGGGACTGATTTTAGGCTGAGGAAGTCTCCGGAAATGTAATGTAATGTCATATAACGTGAGTGTGTGTTTTCCAGGGGAATTTGGCGAGGTGTGCAGCGGTCGCCTGAGAACACCGGGGAAGAAGGAGATCGCCGTGGCAATAAAGACACTGAAAGGAGGATATGTGGAACGTCAGCGCCGGGACTTCCTGCGCGAGGCATCAATTATGGGCCAGTTTGACCACCCCAACATCATCAGGCTGGAGGGAGTAGTCACAAAAAGTAAGACAGCTTATGGAGGATGGCCCCTTATCAAATTCTTTTTGGAGACGTGAATTGTTGCTGACCAAAGAATCCATAATCCAAAAGTAGAATTATTTCCATTGCAATATGTATTATGCATTATTCCATGTGTTATATCCTGATTCCCATTGGCTTGCAGGCATTTTCTTGCTTGTGTATGTCGTTGACATCAAGGATGGGCAAATGTGTCTGTAAATCTACATTTTAACAAGCGTATAAATCTATTAATAAGCCAAATAAGCACTAAATTCAAAGATGGCATTTAATAGTAAACATTTCTGTGACTTCAACTATATTACCCTAATTATTGTTGCTGTCAACTTCACTGGCAGCACAAAACCAAGCCGATGAATCCTCTGTACATTCCCGACTTACACATATGGCATTTTCCCATAAGAAATAATAACCACATCACTAAATATTTATACATCAAAAGAATAAGAGAATAATAATTATGGTGACAACCTGACAGCCCACAGACTTCAGTAATGTTGTGTGTTTTACTTAAAAGCAGAAAAATAATGTAATTGTAGCATTTGATGTTCTGTCTTTCTGCTGATTGCTCTGTTTATCACAGTCTGGTGTCATAGTCTTATATCTTTTTTTTCCTAATATTTGAAATGCATTCACAGTATTTCTTCATATGGGCTTTTCATGAGGTCATTTTTGTGCATTTGTGTTTGAGTTGCCCGTGTGCACAGTTTGTGGGTGAGATAAAGAGAGAGAGTGTGGACTTGTTAACGAGCTCTGTTTTACGGGGCTCACCCAGTGCAACATATGGTTGTATTTACAGGCAGTGTATAAACTAAGACATCACTGTGAATATAAATGTGTCCCCTGGAGACAGTCAGTCCCTCCTGAATGCAGATAAAGTACACTCTCCAGCTCTGACCCTGCAGCTGAAGACTCAAGTGATCAGGGCTTTTAAAGGCCAGTACTGTCATTTTTGCATCAAAGCTGATGATTGCCGATGTGTCACAATGTTAGATTTAACTGTTTGGATGGTCCTTGACCTTGAAATACCTCCCACTCAACACTGATTGAGAAGATTTCTCTGGGTCTGATGTCAAAAGGACAAAAGCACTTTCTTTCAATGACTTTCTAGACTTTTATCTTTTAAATAATCAAAAAAAAAAAAACTTCAGCCTTTAGGTTAGGTGTCGTTTTACTTCCATCACTTCCTTATGAAATGAGGAAAATAGCAAAAAGCACGAAGGTAGCATGGTCATAATAGCTTTAAAGGTGTGAGAGCTTCTTTGAGGTTTGATGTTGCAGTACTTAAGTGTGAAATGCTTTATTTAAAAGATAATATCCTTTTCCTGAACGTAAATAATTAGTTGTGTTGGCCAAACAGAGCAGCAAGTGTGAATTTTTTTTTAAATAAAATGATTCCAGCAGTTTCTCCTTCTCTTGGTTGACGGTCCTGTCACATAACTAATACTCATTTCCTAAACATAATCTAGTACTTGTAAATGACTGCTAGTGTAAAAACACAACAGTTAAAAATAAAGTTATCACTGCTTCTACCTTGAAAGTCCTGTGATGTATACCAAACCCAAACAACCTTTCCATGAATCTAAGTTGTTTTGTTGCCCAAATCTAACCCATTATCCACCTGAAAAATCACAGTTGGTATAAAATAATACAAAATTCAAGGTTAGAAATAATTGTACCTGCATATCATCTTTCTCTTGGGTGAAAGTAATGTGGTTGAACCCAGTGGTCTATTCCTGAACCTAACTGAGTAATTTTGTTGCCAAATCAAAGCAATCAGTTTCTGAAAATGACAGTAACTATAGCAAATGTTAAAAAATTATTTTCCTTAGCCTGGCCAAGTAGTTTTGTCTCATAAATGCAATTCATTATGACCTGGAAATAAGTGAAAGTGTAAAAAGCTAAATAGAACGGTACCACTGATTACAAAGGTTCTTGTGTGAATGTCCTGTGATTTATTCTACTACTTTTTTATATTAACACACACATGTTTATCAAAAAGTAGAAAACTATACAACACTCTATCAAGGTACAGCCATATTGCATACTGCATAACTACTATACAAGTTATTTTCATAAATAATACATATTTTTGAGTGTTTCCCATAACTGCTTATCTGGTTATCCAACACATTACACACACACACACACACACACACACACACACACACACACACACACACACACACACACGTCAAATCATAAAATGAAAAGCCATTTGTGTTTGGAAGTGGGACATCAGACAGCATTTATTCTTGGTATCCTCTCGCCACCTGCCTTCTGAGTTTGTCTTTTCTTCATTTGCCATCTATCACTCCCGCCATCTGTTGTTGTTCTTCAGAGACTAATTATGGAGACTATTGTGCTGTGACTGACTGCTATACCTGCCCTGAAACACACACACACACACACACACAAAAACACAAAAAAAAAAAAACAGGTGACACATTGGATTCTGGTAAACAGGTGTGTTTGTTTTTGTTCAGGCGCTGCGCTGCATAACTATATATTGTTTCCAGACCTCGCTAATTAGCTCAGCAAAGTCAAGCTTGATCGAATAATTTCCTGTCGGTACGAGTGGAGAGCATGAACAGATTCAGAGATGTAGTGATAAGGTTTTGTAGATTAAAAATGAAACGTACTTGTTCCTCTTTGGTTCCAAACAAGCGATAGTTTGGTAAAGGACAGGACCCTTCTCATCCATCACCATGTTTAATCATTCTATCTTCTTTTCTGTGCTGGAAGGCGAGTGGGTTTTTTTTTTTTTTTTTTAGCTTTCGTTGTTGCTGGCATAAACCATCACACGAAATCTATATTTACACATTCATTGAATTAGTCCTTTCCAAAGAAAACAATCACACGCTTTGCAGCCAACATAAATTAAAGGACATAAGTAAGGATGCGTCGTTGCCAATCCACTGGAACAGTGAAATGTTGCTGTTCAAGTGGCATGTTTGCACCATCTGTTTTTATAATTATATCGTGTTTTGGACAGTACCAGATGTTTCTTATTCAAAAGCTTCAAAAAGCAGCTTGGAGTTGTTCAAAGAAGATGTAACTTAGCCCATGACGCATTTAAAAGATCACACTCTCGCCTCCCTCACATCAAAGTTGTTGTTTTGGATTTTTTTTTTTTTTTAGTGGACATAATAGCAGCCTAAACTTTGGCCTAAACCTTTCAGCTTCAGCTGATACATTTGAGAAAAACAGGATGCAGCACAATCTAACAATAGCAGATGAAGTGTGTACGCAGAGAGGAGAAGGAGCAATCACTTCTGAATCATCTGTGTTACTTTGCTGTCATCAAAGAACCTGCGTGGAGTCAGGCCATGGTCACAGTCCTCTGCATTTGGCTGATTTTCCTTCATTTCAGTAAAGATGCTTGAAAAGTAAGGCAGGCCTTCTTGTTTGTTTGTTTTTTAACGCACCATCTGTATTTGTAAAGTAGTGGAAAAGTTGAAACACTGCTGACATAAATGCTTTCAAGATTTTTTTTGTAATGATGTGTCATAAAATGTTAAATCTCATTCCTTCAGTTCTGAATATTATCATTTATCCTTTGTTGCCAGCTTTGTGTACAAACACAAAAGGGCTGCTGTACATGCTTCATATTTAAAATCACTGTTCAGAATTGCCACACTGGTACAATGACAGCGCACATATTGTGTACTTATTCAGATTGTCTGATTCCCAGTGATGATTAAATACTATCTCATGAATCTAATAACACAAATAAATGTAGGTTTACATCCTTATTAAACTGCAGCTTGGAAAAACGATACACGAATTGAATTTATTAACTCACAGAAGTCCCAAGCAGCAACAACCTCCATCTGATGTTTTCTGTTCCAGTTTATAACACGAAATGATGAGGAAGAACTCTGGGGATTCAAAAACAATTGGAGTTGCTGTGAAGTGCCTTTTTCTTTCTTCCTCAGAGTGAGCTGTGATTTTTATTTTTTTTTCCTCAAAACATTCAACTTGTGGCTCATTTTCACAAAACAAGAGGGTTTTAAAAGAGAAAGGGTTTTCTTCACGCAATCCTTCCATCAACTTTAGTGCTTTTTAAGACTCTTCAGGAAACATGAAGAAAAGTCTTTCAGGCTCCTACGGAGACTAGCATGAGTCCAAAATGATCCCAGTTTGCCCAGTTGAGGACAGGGTAACATCAGCAAGCAGAAATGCTTTGCTCTGTGCATCTCCACAAGGTTTCTTCTGCAGTCCTGTGTAAGTTAATGTTATGAAGATGTAATTCTATCATATGACGAGTAGCCTTCTACACGCCTTCACTGCAGGCAGGTGCATCCCTAAAGTCCACATTCACAATCTGATCTCTCTGTTTGGAACATCTGACACCAGGTTTGTTGAACAAAGACAAGCATGTGTGCGTCACTAGTTTATATAGATAATCTTTAAGTGTGACCGAGACGAAGATTAGACCAAGATTTATGGCTAAACTATGTAGAAACTTTCTCTTTCTCTGAGCTTCTGCTTAACACTCTTGAAGTATGAAGCAGAATCTACTCGGGTGTACTGAATGAACCTTTCCACACATCCCTGTCTTGCTATCATAGTACTGCAGTTCAAGGAAGGCAGAGAATTTTGCTTTGAACTGGAAGTATATGGTCATTTCGCCACAGAACTACTTTTATGTCTTTTTTCTGCAGTTTAATTTACAGACACAAAAAAACAAAAACAGGTACGGACAAGTTGCCTTCCAGCAGTTAAGCAGTCAATCAGTAACACTGTGGGGATCCTCTGTGGGGAAACCAAAACACTCAGAGGAAGAAAAATATCTCTGCACTTGTTGCAAACCGCTGTTTTGTGTCATACATGAGCTGAATACCAATCTGGTCCCATGGGAAATTGAAGTTGGAAAACTTTTAGGTGTTCAGCATCTTTTCTGGGTGTATTCATCAGCATCAAGAGTCTCCATCCTGTCTGTTGTTTGCATAGACAGAGTCCTGAGTCTTCCTACAGTCCTGCCATGTCTCTTTTTGTGCCTCATTTCACCCACCCTTTACTGCGGAGCAGCATTAATGATGAGAAAAAGTTCATAACTTCAATAAGCTGTATGTGTCGCATTTGTGTGTTTGCAGGCAGGCCTGTGATGATCGTTGTGGAGTACATGGAAAATGGATCACTCGACTCGTTTCTGAGAGTGAGTGTTTAAGTGATCATGAAACCAGCATGAATACATCTGCATGATTACGGCCGTGGTCATAATGTAGTTTAGTACCCTGGCATGTCTTTGTAGACCATTGTAACACCTTGCAGGCAGATAAAAATCCCCTTCAAACACTTTTATGAATTCTGACTTGTGTGAATGATTAAATGCATTTACTGTAGCTCATTGTCCTGTCATTTTACTGCATACTATCTCTGTAAAAATAAATAAATAAATACTGAAATCCTTTGGTGTATAATCCATTGCTTTACACCTTTTATATTTTTCTTTCAGTGCCAATGTCATCTGTTTCATTTCCTCTGTATCCCATTCTCACCGACAGCAACATGACGGTCACTTCACTGTCATCCAGCTGGTTGGGATGCTGCGAGGTATTGCCGCCGGCATGAAGTATCTGTCAGACATGGGCTACGTTCACCGAGACCTCGCCGCTCGAAACATACTGGTCAACAGTAATCTGGTGTGTAAAGTGTCTGACTTTGGCCTGTCCCGAGTGCTGGAGGACGACCCGGAGGCTGCCTACACCACAACGGTACCCCCAAAAACCTCAAAGCTTGCTTAATCACTTTGCATTTTGTCACTCGTCAACAGTCATGGAGTCACAGAGCTACAGTGGACATCATAGCAAAGGTCTGATTATAAAACTCGAGAAAGCAATGACATAAGATAAAATGAGAGTGCCTGAGTAAGAAACCAAAAAAAGAGTAAATCATGGACAGTGTTGTGCACTTAACCCCCATCTTTATAGGACGAGCATTGAGGTAAACACTGGAAACGTTTCTTTTAGCTGCTTTAGCCAAAAGAACTGAGATCTTTACACATCTCATAATCTCTTTTTGCAAGTATAATCTTTATTCCCTGGAGGTGAATCAGAGAGGTTAAAAAGAGAGGTTCCCTTCAAGGCCCCATTTATGCTTTTCCTGGCTTTCAAAGGTTCAAAAATGACTTTAACTGCAATATAATCAGTTTTCATGCAGTCTAGCTGTCATTTTAAGAGGTACGCGGTATAAAGCAATAAATAGAAGTTTTGAAAGAGCAGCTGTACCAGGAGCTTCCACAGAGTGAGCAGGGAGAAGCCAAACAGGCCACTCACAAAAGCACGCAAAAGACAAAAGACTGTCGCTGATTCAGAGTGGGAACCAAAACCCAAAATCTGAGAACCAAAACCCAGAATTCGTAACCACGAGTTCAATCCTCTTTCTCAGTTGCACTTTTCTTTTCTTGCAGTCAGTTCTAAGACCATCTTCATTTTCTCAGGCTCTATTCATAAACGTTTGGTGCTCTGATGTCGATGTATAAAGTGCTGAGTCATTCAGCAGCCAGTGAGCTACTAGACTTCAGCTATGTCCCGCCTCCTCTGCCATCGATTGATGCGACACTGAATTGCAACCGCAAAATGACAAAGTGCAGCTGGGTTTTGGTTCTCAGATTTTGTGTTGTGATTCTGTGCATGAAAACATATAAAATTTCATTTCAAGACTATAACAGATTTGAGCAAACTGATGCAAACTGCTCCTACTTGATTAGAATGATGAAATGATCCACTTTCAGTTGCCTTATCTATAATCTGCAACAAATACACCTCCCAAACTCTTTGACTGAAAAAGCAGTGTTACACAAATCTGCCTCAGCCCCCACTGACCTCCATTTCCTGGTTTATATTGAGGTTACCATGTGAGGGAAATGGTGTATTTATGGAAGCGGGTTGAACTTTCAGATCCTCCAAACAGTCATTGAACTTCACAAAGGGGAGCTGAAAGGTGAGGTAAAGAGAGAGGAGAAAATGGCAGGCTATAAACACAGAATATTCAGAACATAGGGCACCTGTGATGATATAGTGCAGTTAGAGAGGTATTAGAATAGAATAGAATAGAATAGAAATTTATTTAACCCCATAGGGGAATTTCATGCAAAAACAACTGCAGAAGATGAGGATAAAGTTTAGGAGTTAAGAAGAAACACCTGGACATCAGTAAAATTTGCCATCAAGTGATTGTCTGAAGTGAGGGTAGCTCAGTTAAAAATAAATAAATAAATAGCAGGTCATGGTCTTTGAACATTTACAATTTGAGCACTAATTTTTGAAAAGGAAATCAATTCAACATAGTTGTTTTTAAAACTGACTCAAAGTTGAGGCCGGGAGTTCTGATGTAATAAGACTTAATGCCTCCTCCAAGACGAGAGAAGATGTTTCGCAGTTAATCTGTTTGGCTTCCTCCCTGTGAGCACATAAATATAAACATAATATTTGTCAAGTTTCTGGAAAAGTATATGTAACGGTTGAACGTGACCAAATGAAAATCCACCACGGATTTCGGTGCAGAAAGGGATGAGTTTCTTTAAAATTGCTAAAAACAGCAACAAACCCAGTGGCAGCTTAATTTATCTCTTCATTACATATTTTTTTGTGTGTGTACAGGGTGGTAAGATCCCGATCCGATGGACAGCTCCTGAAGCCATTGCGTACAGGAAATTTTCTTCAGCGAGTGACGCTTGGAGCTACGGCATAGTCATGTGGGAGGTGATGTCATATGGAGAACGACCCTACTGGGAGATGTCCAATCAGGATGTGAGTGGTTAATCAACTGGAATCATGTAATATATGAAGGGAACTCCATAACCAAGCTGTAAAGATGATCTTTAGAGTTCCAAACAACAATACATAGACCACATAGACTTGGAGAATAGCAACAGTTTGTACAAAAAAGAAATTGCAATATTATGATAATCAAGTCATACCTGCATGAGAAAAAAGCTCCTTGTTACAAGAAGAGAGTGGAAATTTTATTAGAAAAATATATTAACAGAATGAAGTTGTAATATATGTAACTTATGAGGGACACAGAGAGCCTTGCTAAGTTGTACTTCAGTATAAGATTCACAAATATTATAATATTCAATCTTCTCAGCATCACATTGTTTGAGGACCTTGAAAAGGTGATTCAAGCAATTTTGTTTGTTCAGAAGTGATGTCTCAAATGGTTTGTCCTCTTATCACTTTTACCATGTAAAATTCCAACTTCATCTTCATCAAATTATCACTTCATTCTCATATTATGATTTTATTCTTGTAATATTTAGACACTTTTCACTCAGATTTATTCATTGTTCCACAAAGATGCCCTTAATACTTTAATCATATAACACAATTACTTATTCATGGCTGAAGCATTGCTTTTGAGAACTGCATGATCTTCAGCTTGTCTCTTTCTCACGTTCCCTCCTCATATCAGAAGCTTTATGCCTTGTTCCCATATCAAATATGACATAAAGTAGTATATTATAGTATAAACTACACTGCAAGCCCCTAGTGGTAATACAGTAACTTGTTGCTGAGAGCAATCTTTACAGTAGCCTACATCTGCATGTGTTGTCAAAAAACTGAAGGAGGTTCTTTTTTCCAAAGAAACAGCCTGCTAATCATGAAATACTAGCTAACACAGCACATGTATTCTCTCCAAAATCTGCTGCACAAGATCAAATTTTTCAGTTTGCAAGGCAACAATGCTCGAAGGAAGAGTTCAGTTAGTCATCTCACGCCATTAAAACATGAAAACAAAATATTTTATTATTGATTTTTTTTTTTTTTTTATTACACAGACTCTGTTTCATTACCATTTATTAAGCTTACGTGGAGATATTGGGGGTAATTTAACATAACCTGACCACCGTCTCCTAGAACTGGAGCTCAAAAATGGAAGCTGGGAAAGCATAATTTTGCATCTCATAGTGAGACGGGGACAAAGATGAAAAATATAACTATCTTGCGATCAAAAATGGGCTGCAGCATCAAGCAGTGTCAGATATTTGGAGGAATTGTTTCACAGTGCCAGTCACTGCCGCTACAATCCCTGTCAGCAGACCAACTAAGAGGAACATCAGCACATCCACACAGCACAGTACCAACAAGTCATTTTATTTTATTTTCAAAGCACATGAGCAGAACCTACAGCAAGCACCAACTTGGTATACTCACTGGTAAACAAGGCAGGTGCCAATTTACATCAACGGATGGCGTAGTTTCACCATTTAAAAGGTTTTTACTTTTATATAAAATAAACAGTTGCCAAACTATGCTAGAAACTACCAATTTTTTTCTTTTAAACTCTTAAATTTTTACTAAAGAAATGTTTCGATAGGCAGTAAATTTACTGACAGCACTGTAGTTTGCATAGCACAACATCCTGTTACATGAATCCATGATAAGAGATTAAGCCAGGATATGTTACATGTTATCCCAGTTGAACTTATCCCCCAGTTGGCTGGAGTCCTTTAAGTACATTGGAGAGTTATTCTGTGCAGATAAACCAGTCGGGTCCAGGCTGACAACCAGGATTTCTTAATCTTACTGCTCTGATCTCGTCAGTCAGCTGTCACTCTGATTGTGAATAAATTCAGTTAGCAGTTGTTTATGATCTTCTTTGTGTAATGTTAGCTTTGTTATTTTACTTATTGTGTTATTATTTTGTAGCCTGCATTAAATTTTACAACCAAATTGGGCTTTCATCATTATATGCAATCCATTCAGACTAAAGCTGAGGGACTGTAGTAAAGCTAATATGAAATTTCTTTCACAATGTCTTGCCCTTTTTTTCTTTTTTTGTGCCAATATTTTAACTGAAGCGTCTCTCTTTAGAAGGTGTCTCAGGGCAGGTCATAACCCCCCTCCACCTCCACTGATGGCTTATTTTTACATGTGCAGACTATATCTGAATTAAAATGAAATTAAAACTTGAGAGTTTATGGGTTTAAAGTCTTTCAGTAAAACTGATACATATGTGTGTATATATATATATATATACATATATAAATGTTCTCTAATTGAAGATGTAATGCTTCTAATTCTAATTCTCTAATTGATATGGTGTTTTCCACAGATTTTGAATAAATTAACAATAGGTCTTAATAGGATTTCCACATTTTTTAGGTCAAATTTCTCCAACAACACAATTGCCTGATTTTTTTCAGTTAAAAAAAAAAAAAAAAAAACATCACCACATCAGTCCACAAGAGGAAAGTAAAGTTTTTCAACACAATGTTTCTGAAATTCTTGGTGGATGTTTTGTTGCTGATAAAGTGATGGTCACATCACACAGCAGATCATCTGCTGGCTCAACTTTTTTTCTTTTTTTTTTTTCCACTAATCACTTACAGACAACATCTCACCAAAACCCATTATCTGCCACCTTCTGAGCTGGGAATATGGCTTCCACCTGAATGGTATTACTTTGTAAAACATATTAAAGCCTGAGATTACACTGCATTCCCATGCTCAGAGTTTTAAATTGGGATATCTTTGTACTTCTGACCTCACCTGGTTTGATCGACTTCACAATCTTACTTGGTGTTTTTGCAACCACATAAGCCGGGATGAATTTAGTTGAGTATGTCAAGTCCCACTTTCTTAAAAAGTGTGGATCTCTTCACTCTACTTTTGTGCAACAGTCCTCTGGTGTTTTAGCCAATGAGGCAGTGATTTAAGTTTGTCTTTTTTAACTCTACATAACCTGTCTGTGTATAATTTGGATTTGCTCCATGAGTTGACAGTATTTTTCAGAAATATTTTCCTCTCAGACTGAGTTTACTTTCTGTTAAAGTTGTTACCCTTTAGCCTGCTCTGTGACTGTTTACTGGCATCAAAAGCACACCCCTGAGAAGGAGGAGGTTGGGAACACAAATACCACCAAAAGGATGAAAAAGATGAGGAGGAGGAAGTGGAAAAGCCCAGTAAAGGTCAGAGGTTCAGAGGACTTTGGTGCAGTTGAGGGGAGTTTAAAGCTAAGGGAGGGATTCAGTGTGGCTGAGCAACCCGCTGATCCCTGGGCTGTGGTCAGGGATTGGAGGGAGCATGGTGGAAGCAGATCCATCCTTCTCTCCGCTGAGTGTGAAAGCTCCACAGTAATCCCTTCAACCCCTTACACACAGACCCATACACATCTACACGCAGGCACCCTGAAAACACACATTCACTGAGGTCCCAGGGTTTGGGAAGGATTTGCTCTGTTTGTGGAATTGCTTAGAAGTGCTTTCCAAGGCAAAAGGATGGCCAAGTTGCAAAACCTGCCCAACATTATCTCATCTGGTCAGCCACTTACCACTGGTCCCCGCATAGATGCATCACAGGTAATTCACTGCCCCATGGAGGACAGGAGACACAGAATGGAGGTTAATGCACGCTGTCATTACCATTAACTGACATGTGGAAACTGATTGTTAGAGTGAAATGTTATTTTAACAAAAACAAGAGGAATAAATGGCAATATGATACCCAATCTGATAAAGAAGATGAGTTGTTTTAATGAATACATTACAAATTAGAAGTCCTTACCATATGTTGCTTTAAGTTCTATGCACTATATTTTCTTTTATAAGGATCCTCAAACATTACATGCAGATTGATAAAATTCCAGAGGTTGTCTTCGTTAGAAAAGTGCAATATCAGACAGAAACCCGACAAAAACCTTCCTCTGAGAGATCGATTCAATATTCACTTATAAGCCAAATCAATTCTTAGACAGGAGCCTTCTCTCACATTGAGACCTTTTATCAAATCTAACTATTTTTCCAGGTGATTCTGTCCATTGAGGAGGGTTATCGGCTGCCTGCACCAATGGGCTGCCCCGTGGCCCTGCACCAACTGATGCTGCACTGTTGGCAGAAAGAGAGGAATCATCGACCAAAATTCACAGATGTTGTGTCCTTCTTGGATAAACTAATTCGTAACCCCAGCAGCCTGCTGCCACTGGTAGAGGACCTCCAGAGGTACAGTATTGAAGGAAAAAAGAAAGTAATTTAGGTTAACTTAATGAGATGGATAATGAAAGGTATATTTCAAGCATCTGAGGTACATCAAATGCTGAGCTATAATAGGAGGGTTCTTCTGAATCCAAGCAAAGATAGATATTACTTCCCTTGAAAGCCCATTTATGTCTTTCACTCCTATGCCAGGAAAAATCTTCAAATATGTGTCACTCAGAGAACTTTAAGTCTTCTTGGTTGCATTCCCAGATCTAAGATACTTTATAAACACAGCCAGGATCTGGCATTAACAGATTTTTTTTCCCCCCCTAACTTTCCTTTAATCAGTCTACCAGAATCTCCGGGGGAGGAGATGGACTACCCGATGTTCATCTCTGTCGGCGAATGGCTGGACTCCATCAACATGAGTCAGTACAAAAGCAATTTCATGGCAGCAGGCTTCAACACATTGGATTCTGTAGCGAGGATGAACATTGAGTGAGTAAAGAAAACCTCATGTAACCGCTTCTATAATCCCACCTTCTAAAAGATTCAGGTGCCGTGTAAACTGTTGTAAATGAAAACAGAGCATGACAATTTTCAACTCTTTAAAAATCATATTTGATTCACAACATAGTATAGAAAACATCAAATATTTAAACTGAGGAAATAAACCATCTTAATCATCATGTCTCAAACACATTGAGCCAGATGTTCGTAACTGTCCAGCATCCCGTCTTCTTTTGGTAGCAGACGATTTACATTTGAGGTCTGAGGACACCGGTTTTGGGTGAGGAACTTTGTCCCATCTGTGTCTGAAAAAGAATTCAAACTGCGCAACAGTCCAATTTCACAATGTTTTCAGGAATTCTTATATAACAGTTGCAGTATTTGGTTTAGCATGGTCTTGCTGAAAGATGCAAGGCCTTCCCTGAAAAAAAGATGTTACTCCAACACTTGTACACCTACTTAATTAGGTGCACCTTGCTACAATAGGAAATCTAACAAGGTTTTGGAAACACTTCTAAGAGATTTTGATCTATATTGACATAACAACATCAAGCAGTTGCTGCAGGTTTGTTGTCTGCATGGCGTGACTCCAGCATCCATGATGAGAATCTCACGTTCCACCACATGCCAAAGATGGTCTACTGTACTGAGATCTGGTGACTGGGGAGGCTTTTAGAGTACAGTGAACTCAGTTTCATGGTCAAGAAACCAGATTGAGATGATACTGTATGAGCTTGTGTTGTATTTCTATCGTCTTGAACCAGTCTGCCCATTCATCCTCTGACATCAACAACGTATATTCATTCACACAGCTGCCGTTCACTGGGTATTTTCTGACAGTTCACCACAAATCCTTAGAGACAGTTGAGGTGAAAAGTTGATCAGTAGTTTCAGAAGTGCTCAGATCAGCCCATCCGGTTATTGTAGGATCGTTAATTAGAAAATTCAAAGATTCTTCTTTGTAAGATGTTGTTTTTATGCCCAATCACATCACCAACCTATTCCCAGTTAACCAAACCGGTCTCAAGATATTCCTCCAGGTTTTTCTTGTTACCCAGTTGTTGTGCTGCTGCCATCAGATTCAAATGAGCTAATATTTTGTAGAAAAGGTTTCACTTTCAACATATAATGGTTCTCTATCTTTTGTTGTGAATGACATTTGAGTTGATGGGATTTGCAACTGATTGATTTTTTTGTTTTTCACATTTTATACTGAATCCCTTTTTATTATTATTATTATTATTATTATTATTGAGGTCAGATTTAAACTTGGTAGTAAATTAAAAACAGACAGTGGTATCTAATTGGTCTGTGTGAACAAGCAAAAATGAGTATGTGTGATCAGGGTTCACGCCTGCTGGTTCTCAGACCGGGGTGAAGAGCGGTTGTTGTACAACCTTTGTTGTGGCTCATAAAATCGCTGCTTTTCACGAGGCCATGCGAACACACGCTGCATACACAATGGAGACTCCACAGCTGAGTTCAGGCATAAATCTTTTGTAGTTTTAAGAGTTTTTGTGTTTTTTTTGCATGTTTGTGTGTCCCCCCTCGGCCTAGAGATGTGAGGCGTATAGGTGTGGAGCTGATTGGACACCAGAGGCGGATCATCAGCAGCGCACAGACCCTTCACCTTCAGCTGCTGCACGAACAGGAGAAGGGTTTCCATGTATGAGGACGTCCTTTAACACGGCCTGGGATGGACAGGTAGAAGGAGCAGATGGAAGTGAAGTCTAACCCACGTGATGACAGCAGCCTACAGCCTGTGCCTGAGTCTTAAGCCCTCATGCTGAAGGTCATTGGACAGACTCGTCTCTGGTCTCCCACACATCCCAGAAGACTTTTTCTATTTTACACTCCTCACACCACATGCCTGGTTCTACCAGACTCCTACAGCCTGATAGACTTTACAGACTGGCGCAGGACCTCACTAAGGGGAATGTAATGCCTTGTTGCAACAAAACTTTGTGTGTGAGCAACAATATCTAGCAATGAAGATTTGCAACTGTAATCTATTGAACCTTTGGACTTTTTTTTTTTCTTCCTTCTTGCTCCAAGTTATGTGCTCATGTAGCTGCTATAGGGTGTGCAATTGATACGTTGTGTCCTTTAAAAATTAAAAATGTTGAAGATATTTTTCCTTTTCAGAGTTGAAACATTTATTATAATAGTTTATTTGGATTGCTTCCGTTACCCGTTCTCCAGAGAATATGGTACATACTACATACTTGAAGAAAGAAGCGAGGCAAGGTGGGGGGGTTATTGAATGTTTAAGTGTATAGACAATTAATAATAATTACTGTTATAACCTAATATTAATATATGTGCAGTCCTGTATGTGAACGCCCTAGTAAATCTGGATCTTATTTAGATATTTTATTAAAGTTTTTATCAAAATTAGCAATACAGTATTATGCAGTCACCTCATTATCTCAGAAACATGAACAATTGTGCAATTAGAGACTTCCACTGGTTCTTATTCTTGGAGGTTTCCAGAACTGGATCTGTTACTTTCAGATGAGTCGCCATACGAGTCTGAAAATTCTCAGCAGCCAGTAGGACTCACAGTTGTGGAATCAGTCCTTTTTTTCTTCTTCTTCTTCTTTATTTTATTCATTTATTTTGATCGTGAATGTCAAACTTTGCCTGAAAAAAAAAAAGTACACAATCTCCACTGTCTTAAAATATGAATGTTCACAGAATTTAGACATAGATAGGAGATGTTCTGCATTATTTGGAGACTTAGGAAGGACTTGTATGGTTCTTCGTGTCACACCATTTGTTTCATTTTGTTGTTTTTTTTACCTGGACAAACATTCACACACACACACACACACACACACACACACACACACACACACACACACACACACACACACACACACACACACACACAGACAGACCAGCTCACAGGATGCAGGCAGTGGTTTGACTATTTGTTCCATAATTTTGGGGAATAACACCTAGAGTTTCAGATGTATTAGACATCATCTTGTGCGTGCATGGTGGTTACATGAAGGTTGTGGCATTTGTGGCAGCATGGGAATCCAGTGTGCAGCTTGAAACCAACGCTGTTCTCATCTGCAGCTTGTCGTGATGTTAGGTGTTCACCATTAAGGTCTTAATCTTCTTCAGCAGTAATTACACAGCAGAGCAGAATATGTATTAAGTGAGTGGAGTCTGAGGACGCAGAAGCAGCTGGTTAAAGACGGCAGTCGTCCTGTCGCTTGCATGACCAGAAATATGGAAGGAGGGAAACATAAACAGCAGCAACACAACTCATCATGTGTCATGTGAACATCAGCAGAAACAGAAACACACGTGCACAAACACACACAGAATGCCTTACAGTCCATGTACCATCCGAGACAAAAACACTTCAGAGTAGTTTATAAGTTTCAGCGCAGTCACAGGACACAGCCAGTAGTTTGAACTGCAGTGGGAGTTTAAAAAAAAACAAAAAAACTGCAGCACAGCTGTTTTGTTTTTTTAATCACAAACTGAAACTCATTGAATAATTTCAACCGGATCTGGAGATCGGTGCCTTTCAGTCACACCATAGTCATGCGGCCCGGCCTTCGAGAGTGGGAAAGGTGCACACACACACACCAATGCACACTCACCTGCGCACACACGCTCCCAGTCACCACCCCTCTACAGAATACTGAGATTATCAGATGCTGTTTGTTTAGCATGTTCTACTGCTGAGCAATGTTAGAACGCTGTTTTGTACAAAGTACAAGTATACTTATAATTCTTGTATTTTATTTTTCTATGATTTCCAAAGAGATGTTGTAGATCTTGCACACTGTAAGAGGCAGTTACAGCGAATATTTATTTGCAAATAAAGTTGAAAAGTTCTGGTGGTTGACTGCTCCTTTAATTTTGTTGTGATTTTTAAGGTTGGAAATCCAATGTCTTTAATTTTAGTGCAGAAACGTTGGAGAACACCTCACCAATCTGCCTTCAGCTCAATGAGGCTGGGCTCCATCTCTTTCATTTGGGTTTCATATGAATAAGTGTCAAGACTTTTATCTTTCTCTCAATCGGGAAATTTACATAGAGACCTGCAAGCTTCTGAGAACCAAAAGATGGAGCTGTTGGACCACTGACCAGCTCCAAAGATACCATGTGAGAGGTTCTACAATCATTATGAGATCTTATGAGATTTATACTTTCAAACTGCATACATTGTAGACCTTCAGAGAGAATTTATAGATATAACAGAGAATGCAACATAAAGTCCTCAGCATGCTGCACATTTTACCTTTTGAATTAGTTCACAGGGCTTAAATATGTTGGATTGTGGGGACCAAATTTAACATGTTAGACTTGCAGATGTTTGTCATTTCTAATTTGTTGTAGAAGTCGTAACTTTTCCAGATTTTCTGCAAAAGTTCTTTGCCTCATCGCAGACTAAAGCTCAGCAAACTGAGAGCAGCTCCAAACAGAGAGAGCAGAAGGATAAGCTGCTGTTGTCTCTTTCTGTCCCTTCATGGAGCCCAAAGGAAGAGGTGGTCCTACAGAGAGGTAAAGTGTTAGAGTGTAATAAATCAAACGCATCAGGATGGGGGGCCTGCAAATCTCCAGACTCCATGAGCAGGTCATCGAGTGGTTCACTGGGCTTAATTCGCCCTAATAGGATTACCTGTCACAAGCTGGGATGGCCAGGCAGCATCTCATCTATTCACAGCAAATACTGCAAAGCGCTATTCACGGCTGGATTTTATCGTTAATGTTTGCTTTCATGGGAATTTGCAAATCAAACACAGTTGATTAACAGTAACCAGACCATCTATGGGGTAATGTGTTGAAAATTTAAATGGTATAGCATCCGCTGAGTGAAATGGGGCTGCTGGATAAGCTGTCGGGCTGGCTCGGCCTGAAGAAGAAAGAAGTCAATGTTTTGTGTTTGGGACTGGACAACAGCGGCAAAACTACCATCATCAACCAGCTCAAGCCAGCTAATGTGAGTCCATGACACTGAGCTTCAACAGTTGAGCATTTGGAGATCTTTATTGTAAATGTTGAGTCCTGAAATGAGGGTACACAGGCTTGCTTAGGAGAAATTATTTCTAATGCCTTTACAATATGTGTTGGGATGCATATTGTAAAGAGGCCTGTCCAAATTGTTATTTCACTGCAATCATTCGTTTTCAGCATCCAAATCATTTAGGTCCATTGTCAGAAGAGTGGAAACATGTTAGTCAGGTAAAGCCCATATCACACTTTCCCTCCTTTATGCCCTCGTTGACATGCTTGTGCCATTACTTGTCTGTTTTTGTGTGTGTGTTTGTGTGTGGTGGTGCATGCAGACACAGGCACAAGAGATCGTCCCAACAATTGGCTTCAACATTGAAAAGTTCAAGAGCTCCAGGTAGAATGTGCAAGACATTTCAGTATTTTAATGGCAAATTCAATATAATGAAACCATCAGACCGATACTTAACTGTGTTTCCTCTTTCTCTCTGCATGCAGCCTGTCATTTACAGTCTTTGACATGTCTGGCCAGAGCAGATACAGAAGCTTATGGGAGCATTATTACAAGTAGGAGGCATCATAAAAGCTCATTATAAGCTGTTTTTTTGTTGTTTTTTTTTAAAATCATCACTCTGCTAATCATGATATTTTCTTGATTTTGTGTAGGGAGAGCCATGCTATAATATTTGTTATTGACAGTAGCGACACACTGAGAATGGTTGTTGCTAAGGAGGAACTGGACACTTTTCTCAACCACGAAGGTAAAATAAATTAAAAAAACAAACAAACAATAAGATAGTCTGATACAAGGTGTGGGGCTGATGTGTGTGCTACACCTGCAGTATACAACAGGGGCTACCCTGTGTGTTCTACTGCAAAATCCAAGGTGGAAGGGGGCAGATCTCATAGTCTTCCTGGGTATGATCCTTGAGCACATGGCAAAGCTTAACAGTGGCAAGAAATAAGAAATCCTTCTTCAAGGCTCAATTATAGGGGGGACCCTCCATTGTCAATTTCAAATTAAATCACATGAAGTTTGATGGGGAGGTTGTTTTTTTTGTTTTTTTTAAATCCAGTTAGCTCATCATATTTAAAGAAAAAAGCAGCGTGATGTATCCGTTTAGTCCATACCTGCTAATATTACTGTAAACTTTAGTTATGTAACCATTTAAAGCAAATATTTTTCTCCTCACGTTAATCTACTTGTCTAGATATTCGCAGCAAAAACATACCGGTATTGTTCTTCGCTAACAAGACGGATCTACGAGACGCAATGTCTTCCGTGAAGGTGTCGCAGATGTTGTGTTTGGAGAACATCAAAGACAAACCCTGGCACATCTGGTAAGTATCCGCCACCCTGGTTTCTGATCAGTGATGTTTATATGTAGGCAACAGCAAAACAGTTACTTCCTTACATAAGATAGTATTTGAGGGCTTGAAGGAAGATTTGACCAAGAATGAAACTCCTACTTAATGTGATATTTAGTTGTTTGCATGTCTTAATCACAGATGACAAAGTGACCAGTTACTGGTCATTTCTACAGTCTCTCTTTTATATTTTCCACACCTCAGATGTTAAACATCACTGAGAGGAACAGCGACAACAACACGTGTTTTCCTTCTTGTTCACTCATTAGACAGCTGGAAGGCTGATGGATTAAGAGCTATGCAGCTTTAAACAGCCAGGGAAAGTCATGAGAAAGTGACAGCTTAACTGCTGGCCGCCTTGTTTTTCAGTGCTAGCAATGCCATCAAAGGAGAGGGCCTGCAGGAAGGGCTGGACTGGCTACAAGGTAACATATCTGTTTAGTACGTCAAGTAAAATCAACGTGTGAGAAAACCAGGACATTTAACAAAGTATAAACAACGATGTGTTGGTTTTTTTGTTTTGTCATATGCATAGATCAAATTGCACAGTAAGTATCGTGATATCAACATGTGAAGTGACTGTTGTGGTAGATTTGGTCTTGCTCTTTGGATTGTGGCACTTAAAGGCAGGGTAAGCAATTTCTGGACAGCTCGCTTCTGTTTTTATTCAAGCAATTATACATTTTCATACACATTATTAACCCTTGACCATCTGCTGTAAATCCTGAATTTCCCTTATGGGGATCTATAAAGGTCTTTTCATTCATTCATTCAAAACATCAAGAAAACACTTAAAATTAGCCAGGCAGCAGATGTTAAGGAGACTAGATGAATGAATGAATGAATGAAAGTATTCTTGGTGTACAATTGCTTCCCCGGCCTTTAAATCATGGTATGCCACATGAAGGCCCTCAAGTGCAGCTGTATTAACATCCTTACCCTCCCCTTCTCAAATAAATCCTGCTCATATCAGGATTTTGTGTTTTATGTTATAGAATTGACTTTGAGCTCTCCATGTGTTGACTACATGTTTCTGCTGAAATAGCCTGTGACAGATCATAGAAGACAGAAGAATAACCACTTTTTTTCTCTCTCCCTCTACCAGATCATATCAAAATGATGAACATATGAACAACCACTCCTGATCATGGAAAGATCGATTTGTGAACTGGAAATCATCGCTTGAAGTATTCATCACACTTGATGTTGTAGGCCTTAAACTTCACTGTCAAATAGCAGAGCGGTTCCCATCTGTTCTACACCTTTAAACTGCTATTTAGCTTTTTAAAAAAAAAAAGTCTAAATAGTGTAATCGAAATGAGACAACAGGGTAGAGTGATAAAGCACCCCCTGATAGATATCCGTTATAGACCAATAAAAACATAAAATGTGAATGTCATTTGAGCGTATTTCAGATGCTGAAATTATTTTTTCTTTTGTTTCTATATACAGTAATAATCCGAACATTTTTTTTTCCTCTCTGTGGCTGCTCTCTTTTTTATTTCATGACACATGCGTTAATTTCATCCACTGAATCACTTTTTTGAAAATGCTGTTAATACTGAATGTTGAACTACGTGGAAATCAATAAAAGCTTATTTGCTCAGTGTGCACAGTTTACTTTAGCTTTTTTTTGTCCAAAATATGTCAAGTAGTTAAATTGTCAAAATACGGCACCTTACACGAAAAAGTTTTAATCGTTTAACTTACAATATATATCAA
Source organism: Arrhamphus sclerolepis (assembly GCA_037176975.1). Lineage (NCBI taxonomy): Eukaryota > Metazoa > Chordata > Actinopteri > Beloniformes > Hemiramphidae > Arrhamphus > Arrhamphus sclerolepis. The sequence continues at coordinate 6,795,393 of JBAMYA010000014.1, read as the reverse complement.
TTCTATCACAACTATATTTACACTTAGAATAAATTACATGAATAAATACAGTCAAATATTTTCTTGTCAATAAATAAATAAATTATTAAATGCTATTTATGAAGGTTAATATCTACTATAACTGGATTGTAAAAATCTGAAACTTGTATAGTTGTTTAAACAAAACACTGTTTAACCAAAGCTTTCAAATAGCCACGTCCAGAGCTGCTTTGTCTGAAAGCGCTCCACATTTCCTAGTTCGTCCTTGCCTCCTGTTTCACATCTTACAACTGCTTTAACCCCCCCCCCCCGTAGTAAAAAATGTTTATTATTGGCACTTTCCTCATATCTGTTCTTCAATTTCTCAACATATTACCACTTGTAATCTGCATATTTCCTATTTGAGGAGCATGTGCAGGATGCTAGTGTGGAAGCGAGCGCTGGAGTCCAGGAGGATGCTCAGGGTGTGGAACGTCTCTCTGTCACCGATGTGGTTACCTGTAAACACAGAACAGCATTTTTGACTTCAGGAAATTATATTAAAAAAAAAAAATATTTGAAAAAAAACAACTTCTCACTGAGAAAAATTCTGAAAAGGAAATTAACACCGTTTTCTTTTGCCACCCGTCCTCTGGACTTCACCTATTGTTTGCAAAGAAAATCAATTCAGCCTTAATTCTTTGTGGCAGTTCCTCCCGTTACTGACTTCCATCCTCCAAAGTTCTGTTTATCGTAGCTTGGTTTGGAGCTCCGCTCCTTACCAGCAACGGGAGTTGTTCTTAAGACACCTCTGCCACTCAACGAAAGATGAGGCTGAGATGAGATCCAATCAGAACTGATTTAGTCATTTGGAAAAGCAGAAACAGTCGAGAAAAGATCTAATCAAAACTAACTTCCATAAGGATGTTATGTGCACACATTATATTCCCTGGAAGAAAGGATTATTAGGTTTCATGCACGTTAATGAAACTGCAAAGTGACAAAAAGTCAACGCCTGGAAGAGACAAGTGCAGTAATTTAACTGCTGAGATGCAGGCTGACGTAAAAGTCCAAAGAAAGAGAGAAGCATACACGTGGAGGTGTATCACATCTGATGTTCAGGAAAACAGGACACCTAATTAAACCATAACTGTCACCATCAGGTCTGCTGCTCACTATTATCTTTTACTGAGATGTTCTCCTGTGAAAAAGCAATGTCAGGTATCTGAATTTGTGTCCGTGTTTAAGGTTTTTGTTAATCTCTTTACAATGCAGGTTCAAACAACCCTAACACCATTACTTAACAGGTTAATAGATGTTTAAATTCATTAAAAGTAAATAATGACTTCAGAAATTCCATTTCAAATTCTTTTCCAACTTAATTGCTTGTTAAATTTACATCGTATTTGTTTGACTAAAACTTAAATGAGTAAATTATGAATAAAACTAAATATCAAAAGGACTACAACCAAAATGACATCTGCCGTAAAATCTATTATATTACGGATGTTGTACATTCATGTTTTATTTTGAATCTGTTGTTCAAAAGTGAAATATATAATATAGGTGTGATGGGTGCAAAGCTCATGCAGACTCAACCGAGATAAATAGACAATAAAAATTGGCCATCTGATGTGCACTATAAACAAACACCACACTTTTGTGACAGAAGGGGAAGATCTGCTAATTATAATGCACGCATGGAAGTTAAATACATTGTTCAGAAAACGGACAACTCACCAGGCAGAACAGCGTCTTAACTCGCCTCTCTCCTCGCATCACGCTGTTGCTGTGATTCCATGAACACATTCCATAAAACTTGATGGGAAAACTGCCAAAATTAAGCTTTCCCACTGACTGCAAAAGGGAGATGAGGTGCTGGTGCATTGCTCTAATGATCTTAACAGCGGGCTCTGAATAAATGTGGCCCGACTACACCGGTCTGTTCACTGAGCGGTGGAAGCAACAATCAGCCGAAAAAGTACCGTATGCCAATGAGGAAATCTGAAGCATGTCATAAGAAAAAGAAAAGAAAAAAAAAAATAATTCTAATGTGCATTTGTCATAGTGGCACATTATAATGTGCCACTATGACAAATGCTTTTTACAGCAAAACATGTTAAAAAGAGCTAAATAAACTGATGAGATGAAAGTGGTCTGGTATGTTAATTTATGATGACAAGCTGTTTTGTTTTCATCTCCCACCCTTCTTACCGAGGCGTTATTGAGAACTGCCTTCATTTGTTGACTCCAAACCCTATAGGGGTCTGGGGGCTCTCATACGTACAAAATGGGCGTGAAAATGGCGCTCGCCACTTTCTACGCAAAAATTATGATTTGTATTTTAAAAAAATAAATAAATAAATAAAAAACTGACTGATTTGTGCACGAACATTTTGGAGAGGGGGTAAACCGGCAGCGTAGCTGGTGAGATGGTGAATGTAAGCCACATTCATCTCCTGCATTTAACCATTTATATCAGACTTGTAGACCCTCGTAATCATAAACTCAGAGGCCTGTAATATTACAGATGTGTTCCTAAATGGAGCCATACATTCCATAAGCACTCATTTAAGAGTTTCACACAGTATATGAACATCTGCAAACAATATAGCGATGGCACTCATTGGTACATTAATTGATGGAAGCGCTGGCACTGCTTGAAGACTGTGAATGGCAGGATCAGGATGGAGAGAGTTTACAGAGAGCACAAGATTTCCTGGCCCATGATGATGACTGGCTAAAATGCTGATTTAGACTCCCTCGAGGTTTACTCTTGGATCTATGTGCTGAACTGGGTCCAGTATTGAAGAGACCGACCCGTCTGAACCATGCCATCTCTGTTCAAATTAATCACTCTGAGGCTCCTGGTGAATTAGCTGACAGGTATGTCATAACATGATCAACAATTAATTAATTCTCTGACTGAAGCCACTTTTAGGAACATCATAATTCTGTGAAATCGTCTACAGGTCCAGTATATCCCAGCCAGCGCCAAGTGCAATAATGTCTGCGTCCTGAATGGCGTTGTTAATATGACCAGTCCATACATCAGATTTCCCAACACGGTGGGAGAACAGGCCAACATTAAAAGGCAGTTTGCAGCAATGTCCGGTTAGATCCTACGCAATTTTTTATTAATGAGGAATTTCACCACGGAGCACGGCTCCACGAAGATGTCACGCGACATTTAAGACAGCAATGAGGTTCACCAAGTTTTTTTTAAATGCGTTTGACAGACATAACGCCACACAAATTAATCAATACTCTAAGTTGTTTCAGTTCATCAGTTGTTTTTCTCTGATTTTTCAGAACAGCATTCGTCAGCACCCGTCCTCCTCCAGACACTTCACGTGCTTGGGGCGTTTGTTGCGTGGTCTCCGTGGTTACCATTGTTCATCAATAGCACCGATCAGCTGGCTCATTTAAATACACATTGATATTCAAGAGAAGTGTGATTTATAAAGGGAAAATTGCGTGCACCTGTGCACACGCAAGGTTTTATAAATCTCAAGTTTTTTGTACGGATTCTGTGCAGTTTTATAAATGAGCCCCCTGGTTTTCAATAAAGGTTAATACAGTAAAAACACATCAGTTCAGTCAGTGGATTTATAGAGTATATTTGCAGATGTGTCATTACCTTTTTTCATTTGTAATTTTCTTATTCTTGTTTTCCCTTGTAAATGTTATCCCTCAATCTTTTGTCATGTTCCAATTATTCATATACCCACATTAATAAAAATGAATGGGACCCTCCAGTTGTTGGAAAATGAGCATACATGTTGGTAATTAGCATGCGTTCAGCAACAATGAAAGATTAGCTCAACTCAAGAGGCAAATTAATGTTTGTGTTAGGTGGAAAACCTGAGGAAAAAAAAAACAAAAAAAACCCATCTGATGTGACAGGGCTTCCACTGAAATATGGAAAAGAAAAAAAAGGACTTTGAAGTAAATGTCAACTGTCTGAGCTGTCTCAGACACACAGTGTAATTTTCAAGATAAGTTGCTCCACACCAAAGGCACACTTATTTTCTCAACTACACTTCGTCTGTGAACTGAGGGCCAAGATGGTGAGCTGAGCAGAAGTTTCTTGCTCCACGGTCAAGCTCTCCTCATAACAGAAGTAGCTAAAGTAGATAAAGACTACTGATCTATATGCTCTCCGTGAGCTGTTGCAGCATCAGAATCTCAAAACAAACAAGCCAAATAAGTGACTGACTGCAACACCCACCAATAAAGAAACTCCTAAAAGAAAGGAAAAGCAGGAAATTTCCTATGAAGATGTATGGAAGGAAATGGAATTTACAAATCAACAGCTTGAAGGTAAAAGAAGTGAAGTTGTTCTTCTTGTGCTGTAATGCCACAGCTGGAGATTGGGATGGAAGAAGCTGTAGACACCATGCAAATGTTTGGTTGAAAAGTGGAATATAAAGCTTGGCAAGCAATTTACCAATGCATTCTTTTCAATAAAAAAAGAAGAACAATGTTCCAAAAAATGTATATCCACTTCACAAAAGATTTGTCAAAAAAAAAGAAGAAAAAAAAAAAAAGACACTTGCACGATTGGTGCATGTGAAGCATGAAAGGCCATCTTCTGAGGCTCATTCTCATTTGGAGAGCTCAAATGAGTTGCTGATATTACAGGAGAATAAAGTCCATTTACCTTTTAGTATATTTTGTTTATACACCTAAGTATATGTCAGTCAATGGCAATATTAAAATACAACTCAATTTTTACTTTTTAATTGCCATTCACTCATTTTCTCAATACGAACTGGTCCAAAATAGTTTTTTGGTGTCAGCGCAGAGCTACAAAATGTTCAAGGAAAAAGTTCTTGGTTGAAAGCTGTCCAAACTCACCTGCGACAGAAGACTCGAAGAACTCCCTGGTGACTTGTGAGAACGCGGTTTCCAGTTGCTGGAGGAAGCAGAACCTTTCAGACGCTGCAGTGAAGAGCTTGCAGATCCGCTGTACCAACTTTACGGCCCAGCTCATGCGGTAGCCATCCTTTTCACAAACCTGATTGTAAAGGCATGCAAAGCAAAAGATGGAGCAACTAGGTCTTTTCACAGTGCAAATACAACCATATTTAACTGAATGAGTTAAGAGCTTTTGAGGCCCTGTTTTGTGGTTAACAGGCCTGGTTTGCTGTGTATAATTTTGTTGCAATGACAAACCAAAATGGCCACTAATGACTGAAACTTTAATTTACCAATTATTGTTGAATCAACATTGTTAAAGAGAAAGAAGATAACCTCTCTAATATCATGAAGTCTACTTCACTGTTTCTAACTTTAAAACTGGCATGGAAGAATCCATGGAAATCTAAAAATCAGCACAAGCAAATCATCTTCCTATATGACAAAAAAAAAAAAACAATTATCATACTTTATTATTGCTTGGGCACTTTCAGTATTCACAGACTGTTCTCAGAAGGATGATAACACATTGGGGTTGTGATTAACACTGCAAGATTCTAGGTTCAAATCTCAACTGGGGTCTGTGTGGAGTTTACATTTCCAACCTGAAACTTATCAAAGTACCTGCAGAATAATGGTTTCTCCAGCTTCCTCCCACAGTGCAAGTACAAGCAGATGAGATTTACTTGTGATTCTAAACTGTCCGTGAAATGAGTAGCTGTTTGTCTCTGTGTGGCCCTTTGATGGACCGGTGACTTGTCCAGTGTACTCTGCGCCCCCATAATTAAAGACAAAAATGAAACATCTCTGCACATTTAGTAAAGCGCAGACCTAAACCCACAGAGGCAGTAAAACAGGAACAAATGTAACAATTTTCATTTTAGGTTATGTCTTGTTCCTCGCCACAAAGCATATTCATGAAAAGCGTTGCGGACATTGTTGAACATAACACTGGTTTTACTTGGCCTATTAACACAATTTAAAAACTGGTATATACCTTGAAGTCTGCTCTTTCAAAACAGTCGAAAAGGAGACTCAGACATGCAGCGTCTTTGCTGTGATGTCATCGTAATCGGTCATTGTGATTTGGACGCTCCAGCATAGCTAATGCTAAGA
>JBAMYA010000014.1:6767458-6780050 GCA_037176975.1 Arrhamphus sclerolepis | reverse complement strand
AACAGCTTTGAATTATTGAGTTGCTTAAGAACTAAATAAATCAAAGTATTCTAGAGTCATATTTAAGGCCATCTATCTGACAAATAATGGTCACGGAATATTGCCATGACTGATGTCATACAAAAAACTATTAGGTTAATGGTCACATAGCTCTGCAAGCTATTGAGTTTTTCTTGGAGCAAAATTTTTTTTTCATGTGAGGTTGTATTTACAAAACTTTAAGACTTGTTAAGAGCAGATAATTATTTAAGATGTCCTCAAACCTTAAAAATGACTGGAGATGCAACTCCTTTCTCATACAGTTGCTGGTTAATACAAATTATAGAGTAAAAACTGAGTAAAATACAAACATGAAATATTTGAAAAGGGCAAAGAATTGTTCATTATAAAATTAGGATATAGCAAATTATCATGAACCAAAAGTGCAAGTATCTATTTAGGGCTATTTATGTGCTTCAAATATATAAAGATAATAATGAAGACATATTCTGTCCTTTCAAAACTTGACGCAATTTGTTGAGGTCTTGATAAAATGCCTGACATGTCAAACCACTACAGAGATACTACAACAGCTCCACTTTCATTGACACATTGACTTCTCAGTTTATAGCAGTGTTTCAAGAGGGTGGAGTCAATAATTCAGCCTCTCCACCACCACCACCCACCCAGCATGTGCTTTCTTGAAATGGTTGTAAGCCTTTCCACTTATGAGATACACTAAATGCAGCAGGATATGAAGATACTGAAGACAAAGATGAGATTGATGAATCTGCTCTCATCTGGTCTGTGAGTAGATCAGAATTAGTGATGTCAAATAAACAAATGCATGAAACAAAATGTCTCCTTAAATAAACAAAAAGAAAAGAAACCTTAAAGAAGGAAAAAGATTTCTTAATGTCTCCCACATCAGAAAGTCCATAGTTAATTACATTTAAAAAGGTCGGGCTTAAGTGCATAATTAATGACACCTTTTTCTTCTTATTTTATCTCTTTTGTTCGCTGATGGTTTCTCTTTCTTTGCATATCTAGTTCTGAAATCCTGTTCTTGTACGCCTCCACGTCGAATCTAAAATTCTTAAAACCGCCAGGTTTTCAAAGTGGTGGCCTGACCGAATGAGGGAGTTCAGCACCATGGACAGTGGTCTTAACCACATGCACAGTTACAGTAGAAAGAAGAGTTATCGACTCCAGCTAAAGTGTGAAGGCAATCTTCACAAAAAGTATTCGGACGTGCTCCTGCTCCTAGAACAAGAAGCTTCTCACATCAACTTGAGAGTGGGGTAATACTCCTAGATGACAGAGAAGTTGTGTACATAAAGAAGCTCATAAATTGAACAAGCTACCGACCCAACGACATAACTACAATACAGCCTGCCTCCTTCTCGGATCAGCACGATGCCTTCGTCGGCGGGGCAAAGCGGGGACCTGAGCAGCATTATAAATCAGGCCTGAAATGTAAACTGGCAAACTAAAGGTTTCCTCCACCGCCAATATCATATTATGATATTGGAAAGCTTTTCCGGAGAGGCTGTGCGTCATGCCACTCTCTATTAGGTGCTATTTTCGTCCTCCCCTGGAAGACATTCATCCACCATCTACCTACCCTGACAGTGCCCAATAAACCCACCACTCCCATTCATCTCCACCCCTCCACCCACCTCCACCCTCTCCTCCTCCCCACTCTCTCCCCCTCTACGCTTCTCTTGCCGACTAGCAGTTGTGACATAAAAAAGCAACATAGGTGAATTGTGTTTGCTCGTCCTGGAAGATTAGTCAGTGAGACTGTTTGTTTTATTTAACCATCAAACTTGAAAAAATATATATATCATTGCTATTGGTAGTAGTATTAGTATTGTTTTCTCTTGTCGACAGTCGGCTGCTGATGTAATTCAACCCGTTTCTTCAAAGGAAAGGTAAGACATTGCCAGCTTATGAGATAATTCCTATTAACTTATGGCGCTGCATTTGACTAGTGTGACAGGTGATTTAAACTGAGATCAATACCGACCTCTTGGGAGCATGGTGTCAGCTCAAATGGGAAGCCGAAAAGAAAAGGTATAATGCAGCACTTTAGGGACAAACCCAGGACGCATCTGTCATAGGGCGCTTTCGGATAACGGTTGGCACTTTTATTTTTTGGCAGAGCTTCGCCCTTGGAATAGCACGGATGGACTTTTACGCACGGTTGCTTCACAATTAAAATAAAAAGTTCAAACTGTAAAAGGCGACGAATTCGTGTAAATGCATATTTAGTGAAAATAAATGAGACTGTTTGAAGACAGAGATAAAGTTAAACGGCACAAAACTATAGAAGGGAACTGTGAAGTGGCACCACCAGGCGCGCGTAAAACATACTCCGATGCATGGAAACCTTTACAGCAAGTACAACACTGTTAGTAGGATGTGTGAATTCCTCCATTAATCTATCTGGGTCTACATGAGGTTACAGTCTGATATCCTATGGACTCATTTCCACCAGCGATGGACTGCCATATGTACTTCCACCTTTTGTAAGTGCGTAAATTGGACACGGTAGGACACTTGTAGTTTTCATGGCTGTTATACTTTCGCGATTTTGTATTGTTCATTGAAGAAGATATATTCTCCTGATGTTTCATCAAAGTTTTAATTACATCCATATTCAATATTCATATTTAAAAGCGGAACGGAAAGTACAGGAATCTGACTCTTGCTCTCTTCCACCGAAACAGAATGGAATCCTTATGCATATCACGGCAAACATCTGTATGGGCCAGTCTCCTTAAATGAGATCAATCTGTCCTTGGTTCTCAGAGTGGTGGTGTTCACATCTGTTTGTTTGTTTGTTTTTTCTCAACATTATTGTAACATATTGGCTAGAGATCGAACGGTATAGGATTTTCCGAGTCTTCGAAACCGACCAACCAATTCGACCTTTGCTATTCTGTAGCTATACACTGTATTTTCTTTTTGTATTTTAATAAAGAGTATAAAAAATAAATATAGATGCTAATTTAAACTTTGATTAAACAAAAAACAAGGATACTTAAGACAAAAGCAATTGCTATGCAGGGTATGTCCACATTAAATCGAAAATAAATTTGTGTTTTTAAAATAAAAAATAAAAAACATTATTAACTCAAATTCGACTTTGCAGGTTACACAGTAGAAGTCTGCACTTGTATCCCTGACTTTAAGAAATGGAGATTTCCTTTATCGGGTTTCTACGTTTGCATTAGTTATGGTAGGCTATAATAAACAAAAAAAACAAAACAAACAACAAAATAGAAAATGTATTTCCCTCTTTCTCTCCCCAGTTTTCTCCATGAGTTTCCAGTCCACGCCCAGTAGTTCTTGATCGCGGCCAGAAGCGGACGAGAAGAAGATGACGATCCACGCCGAGGGTCTCGTGGCTATCGTGCTCTTCTATGTCTTAATTCTGTTCGTGGGGATCTGGGCTGCGTGGAAGAATAAGAACTCCGGGGTCGCTGATGGTACTGACCGGAGCGAGAGTATTATGGTCGGGGGAAGGGACATAGGGTTGTTCGTTGGTGGATTCACGATGACCGGTGAGTTTTGTTGTGGACATGTGCGCGTGGATGTCAGAAGATGTGTCCAAAACACTTTAACGCACAGTGGCCACGGATGTAATTTTCCTAAAACGAATTTCATAATAAAAATCATTGTATTTAAAAGTGATTGTAAGTGTTCACCTGTAAACAGCCTATTTTTCACGTAAGCAATATTTTCCTTTTTGTCTTCTTCAGCCACCTGGGTGGGTGGGGGTTATATCAATGGAACAGCAGAATATGTCTACCTACCAGACTATGGCCTGGCCTGGGCACAGGCACCCTTCGGTTACGCTCTCAGCCTAGTAGTAGGTAAGATTAATGGTGTTGTATGTTTTTTGCATTCTTTAAAAGCACTGAAAAATTTAGAAAAAGTTTGCAAAGGATTGCTGCTTATTATCACTACTTTAGTCCACGGACAACAAATGATGATCAATGTGTAAGAATGGACTTAAATATAGGACTGTTTCTAACTTTTTACGGGCTTATATCCATCATTTTGTATTTTGAAAAAAAACTAAGTGTTTCACACTGAAGTACTTAAATTTTCTTATTTAGATGCTGCAAATAAAGAAGGGTATTTTGTATTTCTCAATAAATACTTTATAATTGGCAGGTTTCCATTAGCAGGAGTCTAGGATATGGGCTTCAAATGTGGAACATGTCTTTATGTCCAGGACTGACCTTGCAACAAGAATTTTTGGGAACATTGACATGTTTCCATTGGCAGAGATTTGGGGTAAAACTAGGAGGCTGGAATTGTAACAGTCATCGTGTCACTACTTACAGTGACAGAGCCCGCTGCATGTAACCAAGAGGAACACGGCAAAGAAGAGGAAATAAATGAAGAAAAACAAACTAAAATGACCGTATAGACACTGGAGGACCTGAGAAGGTTGCTGCTTTTGTGTTTGCTGTTTGTTTAATGCAGAAAGGTGGCAATAAACGGATGAGTCGTTTGCAAATGGGACATTGAGACAAATGAACGATATCATCTCCTTCCCACAGCATATCCAGTCAACACTGAATCAATACCACTCCCACAATCCAGCACCTTCTTGGGGTTGCTCAGAATCTCTAAGCCGTGGCAGGTAAATGTTTCAGCCAGCATGAGTTTTTTGTTTGTTAGTTTGTTTTTCTTCTTGCAGCTTGGTGATGCACATCAACATTTAAAGTCTTGTAAACCTACCCAGACCCCTTCTTGTGGAAAAGCACCATTATACACCTTTATAAAAGTCCTGACTTTTGTTGGACACTTCAGCGTGGCCCTGAAAAATTCTGGGTGGAGGTTGGTGTCATTTGCATCAGCACAAGCAAATAGTGAATTGAAACACAGCAACCATCTCAGCTCCTTTTATGAAGATTTTTCATTGTGTTTTGTTTTTCTTCTTTGCCATCCTCTTCTTCTTTTCTTTACTGTGTGGCAAACAGCAAAAATGGTGCTCTGCTGCCACTAAGTGGTATGAAGTGGAAGTTTGCTAACTCAGTGGATCCTACTTGGTCCGAAACTATAAAGGAGGCACAAAAAGACAACAATTCCAGCCTTTTAGGTTTTACTTCAGATTTGCATCTGCATAGTTTGCATAGCAAGAAACAGACTGTAGGGGCATACTGATGTTCAGTATAACAGTCAGAGACACAGCTGTAGGAGATTGAACAAAATTCCTACATACATGCAAACAACACCTTTCATAGCCATTTAATTTATCCAGATTTCATAAAATGGTCTGTTAACAATACTTGTCCGCCTTCCATCCATGCATGATGTCTCTCAGGTGGCCTTTTCTTTGCAAAACCAATGCGATCACGTGGATATGTGACCATGCTGGACCCTTTCCAGCAGCTATATGGGGAAAGGATGGGGGGCCTGCTCTTCATCCCAGCACTTATGGGAGAAATCTTCTGGTCTGCAGCCATTTTATCTGCTTTAGGTAGGTGTTTATCGCATGGGATCGAAATCAGGTTTCTCTGATTTTAGTGCTAATTCTTAAGCTCATTCTGAAGGATTGTAATCCCATGCAGGTGCCACTCTCAGCGTGATTGTGGACATAAATATCAACATGTCGGTGATGATCTCTGCACTGATAGCCATCTTCTACACTCTTGTTGGAGGACTTTACTCTGTCGCCTACACAGATGTGGTCCAGCTTTTCTGTATTTTCATAGGCCTGGTAAGTAACGAAAGAAAAATGCATCTTAGTACCATCAAATGTCAGCAACTGTCAAAACTGTTTTGAAACATAAAATGAGGCTGTTGCTAGGCTGTCAATGTCACCCAATTATGTAATGAGTAATATATAATTTTCATGTCTTCATCAGTGGATCAGCGTGCCTTTTGCCCTTTCCAATCCTGCCGTGTCAGACATCAGTGTTACAGCCAAGGAAGAAATCTATCAGTCTCCCTGGCTGGGCAAGATCGACCCTGAAGACAAATGGCTCTGGGCGGACAACTTCTTTTTGCTGGTAAGATATAACTTATAGAAGATTCATCATGACATAGTATATTACTGTAAAATAAATCCCAGACAAATTATGATTTCATAAAAATCATCAGTGCAGTAGGTCCACTGACTTATTCAATGTGCACCAAAAGCAAAATATATTCTAATTAATTTTAGGCCTGCAATGATAATGTGTCTTTTTTTTTTTAGAGTGTTGACTGTTATGTATTGGCCTAAAGTCTTTATTCTGTATGTTTTTTTGTTTCTAGATGTTGGGGGGAATTCCCTGGCAAGTCTATTTTCAACGGGTTCTTTCTGCCTCTTCAGCTACCTACGCTCAGGTTCTCTCTTTCCTTGCAGCCTTCGGTTGCTTGGTCATGGCCGTCCCATCAGTTCTCATTGGAGCTATAGGTGCTTCCACAGGTAAATACACACACACCTTCACACAAACACAGAGATGGAAAGAGAGAGATTTTAATCACTACAAGTAAATATTAGGCTAACTTTCAACCAATGACAGTATCCTATTACTTAACGGCACTATAACTGTGTTAAGAGGAATATGCAGATAAAAACAAGCAGTGATACGATACCCAAGAACTGGTTTGTAGGATTTCCAAATAACTTCTAAGCTCTATCCAAAATCAGTCCCTACTTGTTTACGTTGTGGACTACTCTAGTCACTATAGGAAAGTTTTGTGTTGAGGATGTGAAATGGGTTAATCAGCAAAATTAACTTTCAGACCCATCGATTATAATTTTTTCTGCACTTTTCATTGCATCAGTACTGTCGCACAGATGAAACTAACAGACCTGCACACAAGCAGCAACCTCTGGTTTTGGTTTTAAGGGCGGTTAGGAAGTTGGAATAAGAATAGTTCCTCGACCACAAGGTATTTTAGAAATTTTTAGGTTTCTCATCAGTCAAAATTATATAAAATCACAAATTTATACATAGGTAGAGGCCTCTAAATACCTTATAGAGTGATCTGGGTGCAGAGTAATATTAGCCGAACTTTACAGTTTAACATTAGCTGTTATAATAGATTTCAACATCCCATTAAGGCATTGAATCCCCTGAGCAGTCAACTTGTCAGGAGGATCTGTCACATGACCAGCATTCCTTGGTCCATGTTTCATAATGGGTTTGGTGGATACCCAACATCTCTGCACCTTTAAAGCTGCAAAGCCGAGGCAGAGCTTGACAGTTTTCTAAATTAAACCTGCCATAAACTGAGCATTTTCAACAATGTAACATGTCCAACTCATCTTGAAAATGAACCAAAGATTCTTACATACATGGGAGCCAGAGGCCTGATCCGTTATCATTACTGCCTTCACAATACGGTATACTGTAACATTTAGTTAGTATCAGGGTTAGCATGAGTTAAGGAAGGCTAAAATAGTCAACTTGTAGTACCTGAAGTGAGAGTGTGTTTTTATCACTAAAATACAAATGTACAATATCGTACTGTGGACTATGCTAAGTAGGCAGTTTGAAAATGACCAGTGTCTGTTTTAACAAAAGACGGAGTTTTCTTAACCTTAACTACGTAGCTTTTAATCCCCAATTTCAACAAGTTGTGTTCAGAACAACCGTTAGTCATTCCTCTCAAAGGCTGAAGCTCAACCAGGAAGTTAGGTTTTGTTGCATTTCCTCAATCCCCTTTGAGTGCCATATTTAAAAATCCAATTTTGCAGCAAAATTGAAACTACACTGTTTGATTGACAGCTACTTAGCGCTTACTATTATAGTAGAATTACAGTTCTCTAGCTGGTATGCCACGGAACCCTCCCCCCCATTTCATGAAAAACCTAACAAATCATGATCATATTTTTCAAATAATATGTTTTCTTGTGCTTGTCTGTTGTCTTAACTGTACCAACAGACCACCGTGACTGGCTAGGGTTGGTCTGAAAGGATCTGAGGACAAAGCTTAGCTTAGCTTAGCTGTGCCAACGGCAGCAGTCATTTCATGTAGGCACCAAAACAACATTTCAGACGCGAGGTTCCAGCAGGTGGAGTGATTGACTGCAGCTCCCAGCATAATTCTGCTTGTAAAAGTCCTGAAATGATTCTCTGTGGTTCCCACCTCCTTCAGTCAAGCCTCACTGTCCAACAGCCAGTCTGACAGAGCTATTGGCAGGCCAGCCTTTGCAATCCCAGCACTCTGCTGTGGGACTTCCCATCATGTTCTGTAGCACTTGTTTTGTACCATATGACATTTTGGTAACAACATTTGAAATAAGGATGTCAGGACAAAATGGAAAGAAAAAAAAGAACGTAGAATTAAGTAATATCAATTATTATCCTGGATGAGAAGAAGCTAAGCCAGCCAAGCTAACTGGTGGGTGTGTTCCTGCTGGTTCTTCCTCTTTGCAACATGACATTCAAAAGTTATACAAACGTATGGGTCACGTACTACTATATATAATTACGGATCGTCAGTGGTTATATATAATGTATATGATGCAAAGGTTCTTTCATCAGCCATGAGTTTTATGAGTTGTAAATTATTTCATATAGTCCATGATCCTAAAAAATAGTGAAAGCAGTGTCTGGAAACATAAATCAGTCTATTAACCTTCGTGGTCATCACAAATTTTGATGTCAGAGTAACATTTGATGCCAATACATTTTGGGATGGGAAAACAAGTAAAAGGGGGTTACACAGACAACAACTACAAAGTGATGCATAATCAACAAATGTGGACAGGGCTTTATACAAACAAACATCATTGTATTTGAACTGTAGCTGGTAAATCTATATAATTGTTGGGATGAACATAATCAAATCAGAAGCTAATCCACAAATGATGTGCAGAGGCACACTGACTGAACAGTTAATAAGACATCATAAGACAATCTAAAAATTCAAGAATCTGATCCTTTATTCAAACTGGAAAATTTGATCAAAGGCAGCGCTGCGTAGCTGGAGGGCAAACAGCAAACGGATCTGATCGCATTGGGCTGAGAGAGAGAGTCGTCAGATCGTGCCGCATTAGTGAATATTACATCTGAAGAGGAGCTAATTAATCTGGTCCTTCTGAAGCTGTTGCATTTATAACCAGTGCTAATAAACTGCTGTTCATGAGTATCTAAGGATGGAAAAGAAAGGCACAGGCGGTGTGCAGGCAGAGCATTTGAAAGCCAATGGTGGGGTTTAATGGGGAGGGAGGGAGAGACTGGGGTCTGGGAAATGAAGATGGCTTGTTGTTGAGATGACTGGTGCATTACAGGAATTTCACTCTTTCAGAATTGTTAGATATACCTTAGTTAAGTAGAATTAAAGTGTTACTGTATTTTGTAAACAGATGTTCTCACTACTTTATTTGTTGTTACTTATTTAAAGTCAGTTTTGCTCTAAACTATGACTCACTGAATGATTGACAAAGAGCAGAATTGCATACATTAATATTTACAATTTAAAGCAACACACCTGCAATTACTGAAGCGTTTCAACTGAAAATAATGAGCCTACATGCATTTTTATTTGTATTTAATCAGCTTTTTACATCTTTTGTCTTGTTTGGAAATGAACAGCTTCCTGCTGATGTTAAACATTGCCAACAAATCTAATTTAAAATTGAAATTAAATAGAATAAAAATACTCTATAACACTGAGCAGTATGTTTCAGTAGGGTCAATATTATGTTTAACTCTCTTATTTTAACCTGGAAAGTATTAGATTGATCATTTCTGCTCTGTTTCAGCACACCAAAACATAAAGGCCTTCCTGTTTCTTAGCAACTAAAACACATGTCCACAGGGAGCTTCATAATTCTCAAAATTTTGTCTGAAAAGGTAATGGATCAATACCAAAACTGTAATGCTGGATTCAGTCCATTTAGAATAATCAAGTGTCATACCTTTGGGTTGTGTTTTGTAGTCATAGTAACGCACAGGTGCTGGGTTTTCCATAGTCTTAAAGGATTTCACGACCATGACTGTTAGAGCAGGAGGGTCAAAAATAATCTTAAAGTAGAACTGCAGCCTCCTCAACTTCAGTTACTGCAACTTTTTAATTGTTATTGAGTTGAAACTTATAAAACTCTTGTCCTTTTTTTCAATTTCATATTTTGCTTTTCAGACTGGAACAAAACCTCATATGGTGTCCTCCCTCCAAAGGATAAAGATGAATCAGACATGATCCTTCCCATAGTGCTTCAGCACCTCTGCCCCTCTTACATCTCCTTCTTTGGTCTTGGGGCGGTGTCGGCTGCAGTCATGTCGTCAGCGGACTCGTCCATACTCTCAGCCAGCTCCATGTTTGCCAGGAACATCTATAAACTCGCCTTCAGGCAGTCGGTGAGCTCACTAAAAATATTTAACTTATAGAGTACAAGCAGAGTAAGTAAAATAATGTAAAGCAAGTTGATGTTAGACATTTTAAAGTCTCAGAAGTGTTAAGAGAGTCTTCAAGTCTTCGCTTTCAGTGCTGCAGTGAGTCTTTCCCTGTTCAAAATTACTCATATTCAGTGTTATCAAGGCTTGCAGGCTGGACTTTATTTTATCTGGCTTGCAAGAGCATGCAAAGATAATCATAGGCTTATAACTAGACCATTTCTGAGGAAATTTCAATGTGACTTTTTTTTTTCTTTAAACCACCAAGTCCAGGAACTCGTGGGAAATCTGACATGATAGCTTGTTGACAAAGTGAAGAATAACCAGACCTTTAATGGTAGCCATAGTGATGATTTGGCCCAGAATGCATTAGGCTCTGAATTGACGTTATAGATCATTTTGTCAATTTGAATCTGTACACAAACACAATTTCTGCTTCTGTCTGCGCTGTGCTATTACTTTCTTCTTTCCTACAGGCCTCAGATCGTGAGATTGTTTGGGTGATGCGCCTCACTATCTTTGTATTCGGAGCTCTCGCCACAGCTATGGCATTGTTAACGGGATCAGTGTATGGCCTGTGGTACCTGAGCTCTGACCTTGTCTACGTCATCATTTTTCCCCAACTTCTCAGTGTGCTGTTTGTCAAGGGTACCAATACCTACGGGTCAGTGGCAGGCTATATCTTTGGTCTTTTGCTTCGCATTGGTGGAGGAGAGCCCTACTTAAAACTCCCTCCATTCATCTATTTCCCTGGCTGGGTGACTGTAGAGAAGATCCACCACCTCACTGGAGACGTAGAGTTCTTTGTGCAGCAGAGGTTCCCCTTCAAGTCTGTGTCCATGGCAGCATCCTTCTTGGCAAATGTGTTTTTTTCCTATCTGGCAAAGTACCTATTTGAAAGCGGCATGCTGTCACACAAGTATGACTTCTTAGATGCCGTAGTGTCCAAGCATAGCAAGGAGATCATGGACAAGGCCACACTAGTGAGCAATCACGATAATATAATTCTTTCAGAGATGGCGCCTGTCACGCAAGCCATTGGTACGTCTATTGCTGGGACCTTCACCAACACTGAAGTCCTCAGTGACGATGGTGAATCAAGTCCAGAGTCTTTTCACAGTGATAATTAGACAACAAAGGCACAAAGAAAATGTTAACCAAGGAATATGAAGAGGAAGGAATTATCAAAGAGGCATCAGCATTCTTCAGGAAACCCGCTACTGCCATACTGGGAGCCAAATCAGGAGACTGTACGGTGGCTTCCAAGTGACTCCACAAGTTGCTTTTGTGATGGTGACATGGTGCCTCTGTGGTATTGTCCAGTATTTTTAATTTTCGAGTGTCTTTGCCTAGTAATAGGATTGTGACTCTCGATCAGCTCTGCAAACCATACCATACTTAATCTTGAGTTTTCCTACCATCACTCTGTGAATTTACAACCATTGTAATTTAGGTGCTGCTACTGAGGTTGGAGGAACTTTCAATGGACAGTTTATAAAGTTGTTACAAGGCTTTATTGTGGGTCATGAGAATAGTGCAATATCAAACCAAGGAACTCTGTGTCCATGTGTACAAAACATTGTACATGTATGTGGATCTACATACAGTATGTCAATCTGACATCAAAGTGGCTTCAATTTAATGCTCCTGGAAGTTTTTGCAGACTTCAAGTTTTAATTTTGCATAGAAAAAGTATTACTAGAGCAATAATATTTTAAGCCTATACATTGTACAGTGACATAGATTATACTAAACTGCAAACAACCATAAATCATTTTGACTTGAGGAGAAATCAAGTTTTGCCAAATGTTAACTATTTGTCCTGGTCCTATATTTTCTGTTGTAATTGCTTATTCATGACACACTCCATTATAAAGGAAGAGCATCATGATATTATCACACCCTGGAACACACACAGATAAATGATTCAGCAAAATTATACACTGAACCCAATCTTTTGATATTCACTGATCACACTATTATAATTATTATAACTATTATTATCATTATTATTATTATTGTTGATGTTGTTGTTGTCAATAGCAGTAGTATTAATGATATTAATAATAATAAATAATAATAATAACAATAACTATTTTACTTCAACATCCATATTTTGGGATATAGTTATTGTCATGATATAGGTATTGCTGAGACTATATACATACATACACACACACACACACACACACACACACACACACACACACACACCTATTCTTTTGTGTCTAGAAAAAGAGCAAACCAGCTAAAACTAT
>JBAMYA010000014.1:6742110-6767358 GCA_037176975.1 Arrhamphus sclerolepis | reverse complement strand
ATAGAGGACAGTAAATTATGTTTGTGTGTGTGCAAGGGAACTGACATCAAAGTCTGGAAAAGACACAGGAACACAGCTGTGTTGATCTGTCTTTCTTGTTTTTCTTTTTTGTTTTTGTTGAACCTTATGGACACATAGTCATTCCACAGATGGATGACATTTTGTGCACTTTAAGTGGCAATATGCAAAAGATAAAAAAAACAGAGAAGAGATAAAAACAAAAACTTAAATTTATTATTAAAAATAAAAGTTGTAAACATGAAAGTTAAATACTGTCAACTTCAAGTCAAGTCAATGTAACTTAATCAGGAAATTCAAAAGACTGGTATATTGGTATATGATATTTTTGCTTTATTTTTACTTTAATCGATTTTATTTTATTTTGTATTCACAATGTACAATGTACATTGTACAACACATTGGTAAACCACACTGTTTAACTATGTGAATAAAGGTGAATTTAGATGTAGTATTTTTTTTTTTACATTCAATTATGGCTTAATGTTCAACCCTGCTTAAAATAAACTTTTACTTTAGCGTTCATGAGCTATTGTCTATAAATATGAAAATAGTTTTAATTTCTTGGTTAATTTCACATATCTATATCTTTTTATATGAAGTTCCATGCATTTATTAAATTTAAACCATGAGTTCAACAGTTAAAACACAACAAAATAAAGCAGTCAGTTTTACTGAGAAATTAGGCTTAAGGTCTGCCTAAAATTTACTGGAGGTCTCACATTTCTTTCTTTATTCCTTTCTTTCTTAACCTTGCTGGTGGAACTCGTGACGTCAATGGTTCTGACGTCACTAAGTTGACGATTGCGGAAGTAAGTCGCTGTTTTAGCCAGTTATCTCCAAACCAAAACAGAGGAAATATTTCCGTATTAACCTCTGGAGAATCGAAACATAATCTAATATATCAGGTTTGCTGTCTCCTTTCACTCACCTGCAATTGTCCTGTATGTGACAGACGACGGAGAGGAAAATAAACAGACGCTGACAGAGATGGAGGTAATGTTCAGTGTCGAGGGTTTAGCCTCAGCTAACACACAGCATCATACTTTGTGTATTTTAGGTAATTAATTCTTGCCCTTATATATATATATTTTATTATTATTGTGGGTAACAGTAATATGCAGTTGTATTTTTCCACTGTATTGAATCCTGATATTTAAATTTATTAGATATTAAGATGCACTAATCATGTCAAGTGAAAACAACTTTCTTAAAAGCGTTTTCTGAACATTCATGCTGTTTTCCACCGTTTCGTTTCCTTCATTCCGGGGCGTTTGATAGCACATACTAAAAGTGCTTTTCAATACTGATTTGAAAGATGTTTTGCAAATAAATTAAGGTAAAATAACAACATAAACACTGTGTTGAACTTTTCACGTCTGAAGTTTGGCATTTAAAAGATCTTATGAGGATACCATCTTCCAGGCTGTTATATTTCAGTGTTTTACAATTCTCCCCAAATATACCTAATCATAAGTTTACACTTTCCTATTTTTCCAATGACAAGGGTCCTGGTATTGCTGCGGCTGAGTCTGCAGCTTCATCACCAGCAGGTGCAGCCAAATCAAAGGTAATGTTTACCACTGTTTTTTGCATGAAACCATTCTTAATTTGATGTGCAGTTACTTCAGGTTCTCCAGTTTCCTTCCATTGTCTAAACACATCCCTGTTAGGTTGAATGATGCATCTAAATTTTCTGTAGAAATAAGTGTAGGCGTGAGTGGAACAGGGATTGGCTGGCACCTCCAGGGTGTACTCTGCCTCTTCCCCAATAACAGCTGGAATAGACTCTAGTCACTATCAATGAGATTAAACATGTACAGAAAATAAATAACTATTTTAAATGCATTTTTATTTGTGCTTCTCTGTTTTCTTTCGTCATATCCCAGTTGGACACGCTTCCCAAAGATGACCTCATCAAATATGCCAAAAAGCAAATAGCAGTCATGCAAAAGATGAAAAGCAGATGTGCAGGTAGATAGGAATGCCCATTTTTTTGTGACTGTGTAGTCATGTGGACCAAAACTGTACAAGTTTGTCATATGACTTTTTTTTTTCTTTCAGATTTGGAAAAAGAAGTTGAAACCCTGAAACAGCAATCTAAAAACAATACGGGCAGTTTAGACGATGCCTCTTTAATACAGGTTTATGTCTGGAGTGGTATCATATAGTCTGTCTGCTATACATTTTCCTATCTTTACGTGCTATTATGTATTTTCACTCTTGATCGTGTTGATTGGTGTCCAACAGGAGCTGACTGAGAGGATGGATGCCTTACTTTTGGAGAAGGCAGAAACTCAGCAAAGTCTTGCACTCTCACGTAAAGAACTGGAGAAGACTAAGCAGCAAGCTCAGGTGAGATGCAAAAAAGACGCTGTACAGTACCAAGCCTGTACTACAGGCCAGTTTTATCTAAATTGTAGAGCATTTTTCCAAAAACTGTCCACTACTGTATTTATCTGGAGCCTATAATGGAACCAGGTTGTCATAACACAAAAACATACTTGTCATTTCACATAGGATGATCTAGCAGAGAATGAACGCATAATAGAAGACCACCAAAGACGGATCGAAGTCCTGGAGGGCACCATTGAGGAATCCCATAACAAACACCAGGAAGAAGTGGCTCATTTCCAGAAATTACTGAAAGAGCGAGAGGAGATTGACAGAGAGCGGGAGAGTGAAAGAGAGAAGGAGCGCCAAGCAGATTGTGCTAGTGCAAAAGAGAACGCAGCAGAAGTCAGACGTTCCTTAGAAGCTGAGCTGGAAACCCTTCGAGCTGAACTGAAGGATATCCAAGAGAGAAATTCCCAAGAGATTGCAGAGTTGCAGGAGAAACACCAGAGGGACTTGACAGAGGCTCAGCAGGAGGTGGAGAACCTGAGGGTGGAGCTGGCTCAGAAGAGTCTGCAGCACGAGGAGGAAATGAGAGCTCTGGAGGAGGACTGTGAGATTGAGAGGGAGCGTCTCTTGTTGCTCCATGAAGAGCTAACTGAGCAGCTTGCCCTCAAAGGTACAAATGTAGTTCAGTTAGTGTTTAATGTTAGGCTTTTTATCTATTTGAGCAGTAATACTTTGTATATACACCATTATGTTATTACACTTAAGTTAATAATCCTGTTGGCTAATAAAGTCAAACATTCTTGTTAATATCATTCTCATATTTATAGACAGCTACCTACAGGATGTTCAAGAAGAAGATGAGGAACCTGCCCGTGGTTCAGGGATTGCCAAAATGCTGGAGCTGTCTAGATCCAGTCAGGCTGACTCCAGTCATGGAGATGGAGAGGAAACTGAGATCAGCAAGCTGAGAGGAGCGCTGGATGACCTTCAAGCCCAGAACACCATGTTGCAGGATGAACTCACTCTGCTCAGTAATGTGAAGGGTGAGCTTGAGGCAGAGCTGGATAGGGCCAAAGAGGACTTCCAAATGGAAAAAGAGGAGCTGGAATTCAAAATC
Organism: Arrhamphus sclerolepis; assembly: GCA_037176975.1. Lineage (NCBI taxonomy): Eukaryota > Metazoa > Chordata > Actinopteri > Beloniformes > Hemiramphidae > Arrhamphus > Arrhamphus sclerolepis. Next base: position 6,763,880 of record JBAMYA010000014.1, on the reverse strand, counting down.
AATGAACTGCAAATGACCAAGGATGGTGGTGCTTCCACCGAAGGTGTAACGACCACAAATCCTGAACAGCAAGACCAACATGGAGAATTAAAAGAGCCACTCATAAATTTGGCCCAAGACCAAAACTCCCAGTATATACAGGAGCAACAGAAACTGAGCCAGGAGATGAGAATCCAGTGTGAGGCCTTGATCATAGAGCGAGACACTGCCTTAGCTGAGTGCCACCACATGAGGGACATACTTCGTAGTGTGGAGACAGAACTAGGTGCGAAGACGAAAGATTTTGTTGAACAGTACCAAGCCATGAAGGAACAGGGAGCTAATACAGTGCGAGACCTTCAAGATGAGATTAAAGAGCTCACTCGAGAGAGGGATGCGCTGCTGGCGAGAGTGAGTGAGGTTGCAGAGGAGAAGAATGTTCTAATTGAGAATATGAAAGACCTTAAGCAGAAGCTTGAAGGATCGCCTCTTAAGAGCCAGAAGCTTCTGTCCTCTGTAGAGGAACAGGCAACTTTAGCCTTTGAATTGAAACAATCTGTGGAAGACCTGACAAGACAAAATGAAAAGATCTTGTCTGAACTGGAGATGAAGGAGAACATGATTCATGATTTGAAAGAAACTGTAGATGCACTTAATGGAGAGCGGGACAAAGCACAGCACATGCTAAAGCTCAAAGAAGAAGAAATGCTAAATTTGAGCAATGACAAACAAAAAGAACTTGAGAAGGTGATGCAGGAGGAGAGAGAAAGGGTAGAAGAAAGCCTGAAAGACAAGCTGGTAATTGGTGAGGAGAGACTTTCTACTTTGGAGCTGAATATGAAAGAACTAGCCACAGAAAAGACTGCCCTCCACCAGAAATTGGAGGATTCTTTATCAGAGCTGTGCAAGTCACAGGAAGAGAGGGAAATGTTGGCCTCGAAGATGGCAGCCCTGGAGGCTCAGCTGCAGCAGGGAGCGTCCGAAAAACAACTCCTTGAAGCAAAGTTGACTTCACTGACAGAAGATGCAGAACAGGCTCTCGCTTCCAGGCGAGCGCTGGAGGAAAATCAGACTGAAGTACTCAAGAAGTCCACAGAAGAGATTGAAGAGCTTCAAACACGTGTCAATGAGCTGGAAAAGGAGAGGAGCCTCCTGAAGAGCAGTCTTGACGAGGCTCAAGTGGAGAAGGGATCAGAAGAAATGAAGGACTTACAGGCTCACATCATAGACCTGGAAAAAGAGAGAAATATGTTAAGAGCCAACCTGGAGGAAGTGGCAAAGGGTACTGAGTTGATGCAGCAAGACTTCCAGAATATAAAGTCAGTTAATGAGAAGATGAGTGAAGACAACCAGAGGCTGCAGGCTGAAATTTCTCTGTTGCTTGAAAAAGAGGAGGAGATGGAGAGAAAGATTGAGAACATGCAGAAAGAGAGCAGGGAGCTCAGAGAGCAGCTAACAGAGAAGGAATCTCTAATATCACAGCTGCAAAGCGAGATGGCTGCTTTCCAGGTGGGTGGGGCCCCGATGTCTCTTTATTTTCTGTCCGTCACAGTTCAGCTTCTCTGCTTCATCAGTCATGCAGTTGTGGTGCAAAAATAAAGATTCACCTTTTGTACTTTCATGGAAATATTTACAACAAAAAAATTAAGAATGAGCGACCCCCACCCCCCCACCCCCCCACCCCCAACCCAACCCACCTACACGCACACTTTTTTTTTAACCCCTGTGTTTTTTTTCCACAGTCACTTTCCCAGGAGTCTGTCACCTGTGAAGAAAAGGCAACCAATGAGATGACAAAGAAATTAGGTGCTGCAATTTACGATTTACCATAAACTCTTTGTACATGGAAAAATCTACAATATGATAATTACAGATTCTAATTAAATCATGTCACTCAGACTTTCTAACTCCGTCTTCCCTCAGCTCTTCTGGAGAAAGAAAACAAGGAAAAGGATGAGAAGATCAACAAAATCAAGGCAGTTGCTGTGAAAGCAAAGAAAGAGCTGGACATCAGTAAGAAAGAGGTAACATGACATCCCAACTTGTATACATTTAACAAAATAAAAATGACATTTTATACAGCTGGATTATCTTTTTGTAATAAAAAATGTTGAAATAAACTCCACACGGCAGGGTTCATAACACAGACTGCACGGCTACAAGGACATGTACAGTTATCTACAGTCCATGTACAACTATCTCTTACACAAAGTGCATTTATCGGGATAAATTTTATTAGTGTTTAAATCAAGGACTATCCATAAATCAGACTTGAAGCTGAATGTTTAACAGACTAAAGATCTAGGTCACTAAAATATGTTCACAAGTCAGTTTATGTTCCTGAATGATAAGCTGAAAAAGAAAAGAGAATTTAAAAGCATTTTTGAGCTTTCGCTAGTCCTTGGGGAGTACTGTAGTCCCTGCCACAAGCTTTTCATCATTTCAGGATGACTGAGCTCTGGATGTCTGTATGTGTAGCTCACAACCCACGGAGGAGGAAAGATTATGTGAATTGTCTCCCCTCAGCAACTATGTTATGTGTACAATTCAATGTTAGATTGTTGCAGATTTGCTTAAAGGGGACTTCCATAGTTATGGACGTAAAACAATAAAAATGAGACCTTCACTGAACAAATTAGATTACTTTTAACAGTTTCACTCCACTCCAGAGTTCCTTGTCCTATACCTCAGTCTTTTCTACTCCAATATACAAATACAAAAGTGTTAAATCTACATTTTTGGGTTGCTCCTCATATTTTTGCCACAGCACCAGAATGACAGCAACACAACAATGTAAATGTGATGTCAGTAATGCTGTATTGCACCAGTGTAGAGCTCACACCATGGTAAGCTGGGATCTTTAGTTTCCCGATGTGCTGATAATTACCTCTTGCCGAAACAAAGCCTTCTAAAAAAAAAAAAAAAAACAGTTCAAAAGGTCTTACTGTGTTCCCTCGCTGTGAAACCTACCAAAGTCCGCAGTTTAGTCATCTGAGAAGAGAGGCACATCATCAAGTCAGTAGCACCAGAGCCAGTGACTTAAAGAAACTGAAGAAACTAACTAAAAAGGCTGGCTCTGTGCTAGGGACTGCTCTGAAGCAACTTCAGCCGATTATGCAAAGAAGAATGTTAGTTGCAAACTATAATGGAGAGCACTGCTGTTCTCTACACAACATAGTGATTAAACAGTAGAGTCTTCATGCATGACTTCTACTGGTGCACTGAGATACAGACCTGCTGGAGATCATGCATGCCCACATCTATAACCCTCTACATTAACTCTTCATTGAATTTATATTACTGACAAACTGAAAAATGTTTCAGGCCAACAGTATCATTTTCCTTTGAGGTTAATAAAGTTTTATTGAACCCAGTTGATCTTAAGAGATTGTAGGTAATTACCTTGGATAAAAATTGAGGTTGTTGTTTAATGCTGTGGACTTCCAGTTGCTGTTCCAGAAGTATTGCATCAGTCTTAAAGTCAGTTATAATTTAAAATTTTGTAATGTGTCTTTTTATAGTTAAATCAGAGGAAATGAAGCCGCCTAATAAATATGCTCAACTGTATGTACTGTAAATTGCTCCAGATGAAGCAGTTTGTAATTACACATGGTTCATTTCCTGTTTCCAGGTTCTTACACTCAAAGATGAAATGGAGTCATTGAAGGCAGAGAGAGACAAGGTGAACAGCTCTATGAAAGACATCATCCATGGTGCTGAAGGCTATAAGGTAGGTCAAACTGAGGCAGCCTCAGGCCTAACATGCCTAACAGTAAATAGTTCTGAATGGTTCTGTCTCTTTCCAATGAGGGAACAGGCAGGTAAATGGAGCGGGCTATAGCTTCCATCTGCAGCTTTATTCTCATAGGCGCTCATGGTTCTCAGGGGGAGAACACAGACTGAAGCTAGTCAGGGATCCGAATGGGTTAATTGCATCGTAATCACTGTTCTGCTCCTTCTCTCATCATCTTAGGGTTTTTTTTTAAACTCATGTCCTGATAGTAATGTCTTTCTGCCAGGAATTAAAAGACAAATGACTTCTCCGCTTTCCTTCCTTCTGTACACATGGTGTAACATTTACACTGTGCCTTGTTCTGTTAAGCGTTTATCTGGGTGTATCAGGACTGACAGACAACTTAGCTTTTCTCCAAAGTAAAAGGGCAGTTTAACCTGACTGAAAATAAAACCGACAGATTTGATTAAACATTTGTTTCATTTCATGCATTCTTAGTTCAGTATTGTGCTAATTAACAAGTGGGAAGCATGCCCTCTTTAAAACAGACTTTGAGCAAAAACATTGTTCCCAGCGGTCTCCACAAACAGTTCCCAGACTGCACTGTGCTCCACAGCTGCGTCTCCATTAAAAAAAAAAAAAAAAAGAAAGAAAGAAACCACTCTGTTGTGTCTAATGACGGTTTTGTCAAAAACTTTAATGTAAATGTGTCTTAATATCTGGGATGGGGAGTGCTTGCATTCACAGAGCTGTTCATGCGACCCGTGATAATGAATATTGAGGATCTTTGTGGGTGTGTGTGTGTGTGTGTTTAGAACTTGCAAATAGATTACGACAGGCAAACAGAGCAACTGGATAAGGAGAAGGAGAAGGTGGAGGCGGCAGAGAGACAGATTGCTGACCTGACCAAACGACTCAGCAGTGCTGTCACACAGGTAACTGCGATACACACTCAATCACTTGTGTGCACACACACACCTACCTATTACTAGTACCACAACACACAAAATGCTCTCAGCCTCCAGTAAATCTAGGCAGCGAGGCTTTGTCTAGTAATATATCTCTGCAATACTTAAAGCATAACTCAGTTTTCATGTGATTTACAGAGGGTCATTTTAGCCAGCAACACTTTTCTCAGACTTCTGACAGCCCAGCGCCCACAAATAGCCCATCAGATGTGACTGGGTGAGCAAGGGAGAAATTGTTTTTATGTATACTCCTTTCCCCCAAGCCCATAACTGTCTCTTTCCAATGAGAGAACAGGCAGGTAAATGGAGCGGGCTATAGCTTCCATCTGCTGCGTGTTGGTGCAACACCAGCTTTATTCTCATACGCGTTCATGGTTCTCAGGGGGAGAACACAGACTGAAGCCAGTCCGGGATCTCAGAGTACCTCCCGATGTCTCTGTTTCCCAGTCATAGTTTCAGGTATTGGCAGACACCTGACTGGAGATAGCTGCTGTTACTGGTGCTGGTTTAGTGCTCCTTGCAGAGAAAACCCACAGAGTCTGCGACTGTCAGATTCACATGGATGATCTTCAGAAGTGCTCATGCAGATGTCAGGCATTCGCTCACAAACAAAATTTCTGGAGAAAATCTTTACTATGATAGAAATTAAACGAACCTTCCTTTAAAAAAATGATTCAGTGCAAGAATGAAACGAGTCATCACTGGATATCCTGAATTAGTGACCATCCAGATTTCTCCAGGATAGGATTGTTAAAACCCATGCCGTTGAATTTCTTCCATATATTCTGCCTTTTAGTAAGTTTAAGTGACAGTAATCAGGAGTATTTTCCCTTTTTACAGAAAGATACACTGAGCAGTGACAAGGAGGACCTGCTGGCTGGTTTGGAAACCACGAGGAGCACAGTGAGACAGCTGGAGGCCAAGAACCAGGAGCTCCAGAGGCAACTGGCAACTCTAGACAGAGACCTGCTGGCTGAGAGGGCGATGAAAGAGCAAAAGCTAAAGGTAGAAATAAAAAGAGACAGACACCGTTTTTAACTGTTAACTGGTTTAAATCGCAGCTTATCGTAGAATACAACCACACAGAGTGGTAGAAGCAATTTTGCTTGTATTTGACTAAACCTTTAGTTTTGTAAAATAATTGAGTATTATTTGGGCTTTTGTAAATGCTCTCATAATTATTGTTTTAAGAATCATAAATCTACTGTCATATGCAACAGTCTCATGGTTAACTGACACTTTGTTTGCATTTGCTTGCCTCTTCAGGACTTATCATCTGCCACAAAGGAGGTGGAAGAGCTGACAGCTCAGCTCCGCAAGCAACAGCAGCAGTCTCAGCAGACTGCTCAGGAGCTGGAGCAGCTACGCAAGGTACGAGCATGCACACACACACACACACACATATACAAAAGTGCTTTTCAGTGCAGTGTGTCCCAGAGGGCCAATTCAGTCAAGTGACTGTGAGGTGCCACAGTAGCTTCAGGCTGGCCATCACCAGTTCAGACATAGAGAGAGCGATTGTAGCCCACAGTACAGGAGTTGCTGCGACTTTCCATTAATGGAGACCTACATAGTGCAACAGTATCCATGAAAGCTGCCCAGAGGTCTGACTTCTTCTCATGTCCACTTTGTTAGTGCAGCCACAGAAATACTGAACTTTTGTGGCTGCTTCTGTTGGGGCCTCTCAGGAATGGACCTCAGATGAAGATATTTTTTTGTTCCATTTATTTCTGAGGCAAACGATCGCAGAAAATATAAGAACAGTTGTAGGTTTAAAGCATTTTCTGAGGATGTTGAGCTTCATAATTGATTAAAATTGTGATAGCAATGAAGAGATAAAATAATTTAAAGAATGCAAACATTACTAGAATTCCACAGGTATGAGAACAGTATGTGAATCTTGAATTTGGAAAGGTGAAAAATGCACATTACTTGAAAGGTTTCATTTCGTGTCTCAAACTTCAGTTATGCCGCATTGCCGAGTTCTGTAGATGATGGCGTCCATCAACAGGAGTGACTTAGGTTAGAGCCAGAATGAGTTAATCAGAACATCCTCAAACTCAATTATGAAAGTATGTGTTTCAACATCACACCCAACATGTAGAAAAACAGTTGATCAGTTTCAAAGATTCCAAAAACTTATTACACACATAATAAAATAGTCAATTAAATATGATGAGAGGAAGTTTGATGTTGAAAATTTAGTTGTATTTTTTTAAGCTAGTAGGTGAGTTTCTGCTCCCGCGCCCTTTCTTGTCATGATGCACTGTGATGACTCTGCCTCTAGGAGGCGCAGCAGAACTCCCTGCTGGACATGGAGATGGCTGACTACGAGCGTCTGGTGAAGGAACTCAACGGAAAACTCACAGAGAAGGACGAGTGCGCTGAGGAGTTAAAGGCCCAGATAAACACACTCACTCAGAAGCAGGAGACACTCAAGAAGGAAACTGGTATGGATGATGTGCTCGTACGGATAAAAAAAAAAAATGTATTATTCATTTAACTTGTATGGATTGCAAACATATTTGTGCCTGGCTTTCATGCAGAAAGAAAGAACACAGCACCAGATTTTATGTTGGGCTTGGAAATATACCAGCTTTAATCTCCCCGTTGTTTGGTTTTAGCACGAGTCAACTTACAGTTTTTCATTCTAAGGTTTAAATTCCAGGACAAAAAAAAACGTGGATAATACAATCTTGTATTAACAACATATAACTTTAGGTCTCAGACAGCCTCAGATTAGACTTTTAAAAAAAGGAAATCATTGATGACTGTAATTATTAGGTGCCCAAGTCCTCTGATTGGTAACACGACCAAATTATCATTCCTCCACAACTGTGCTTAACAGATGATCTTTGTGCTGATATGCTGTGTCTGGTTTTATGCCAAAAGGGCACTTCAGATGAAACCTTACAACCATAAGGTGTGTTCTTCTGTTTTCTTTTTTTGTTTGTTTGTTTTTTTGTGTTTTTTGAAGATGGCTGTCTTCTGGAAATCCTTCCAAGAATGCATACGTTTGTAGTCGTTTGTTTTTTTTCTTCATTGTACTGGCACAAATGTTAAAATTCAACACATTAACTGAGGTCCGAAGAGTCTTGAGAAGTTACTTTTGTCCATTTTCCCCATTTCTAATGGCAGCATAATTACAGCTTCATGTACCTTAAACCGCTTACACTGGGTTTGTCTTATTTTGTGTGTGTGCATGTGTCTGTTCATGCTTATGTCTCCAGAGCATTTGAAGTCCCAGCTGGACCAGGAAGAGGAGAAGACCTCGAAGATGAAACAGCTGCTGGTGAAGACCAAGAAGGATTTGGCCGATGCCAAGAAACAGGTTTGTGTGTTTGTTTTTTTAAGATGCGTCTCAAATGGCATCCTATTTCCGTGGACAAGATTGCTGTCTGATGAATGTAAATTGTGTTTTTCAGGTCACTGTGGGGAAAGCTTTGGAGATGCAGTTAGTCATATGTGTGTGTTCATGTTATACAAGTAAATTTTCATGTCTTCGTACATGCAGGAGAGCACCCTTATGATGCAGCAAGCGTCTCTGACTGGAGAGCTGGAAGCCAACCAACAGCAGCTAGAAAGCTCCAAGGTCATGCAGCCAGAGTTTCTCTCTCAAGACATGTCCCTCCTGATGAGATATATATTTTGGAAGTGTGCGTGTACACAGGGTGTATATTAAAATCTGTGTGCTTGTGATTCTAGATTGAAATGTGTGAGCTGACAGCTGAGCGCCATCATCTGCAGGAGCAGCTGAGGTCTGCACTGGAGCAGCAGCAGAGAACCAGCAGCTCCCTGCAGCAACGTTTGCACAGTCTGCAGCAGGAAAGAGACACTGCTAAGGTACATGTTGAAATTGACTTTTTTATTTGTACAACGTGCACTCTTAATGGTTCACCTGGAACTAAGGAGGGTGTGGTGCACTTCTTAATGTTACTTGAGCAGGAACATTTGAGGTGCTGCAGCTGTATGAGAAGCTTTCAGACTTGGCAAATTATTTGAATGCTGCACCAGCCCACGGTCACACCAGAGCATGACAAATGGGGCTTTAAGTAATGAGTGCTTTCATTATTAATCTCTCAATTACTTTAAATTCATTCTCAAGTCTTTGTAGCATCAACAGTGTTTTAAGAAGTACCTTTTGTCAAGTGTGAAGTGTGACAGCTGCTGACAGCCAGTTTGTGTGCGTGTGACCAACAATCCATAATAGAATAGAATAATTGTTTATTTTGGTTATGATACATTACATACCTCTTGTCTTTTGTATCTACAACTGACAAACATTATCATAATGTACACAGATCAGTTTCACACAGTAACACCAATTTCTGTAACCGAAAGAGGAATAGGCTGAAGCCAGAGCTTATTTTTGCCTCTCCTGTACCCTCTAAAAGACGACCCAGTCTGTCAGCAAATACAAAATAAAGAAGAAAGAAATAAAAGAAAATTTACTCTGAATGACTCCGTTTAGTCAAATTATATTCTAATCATATTGCCTTGTAATCCTCAATTATTTTACCTCTCAGTATTTTCCTAAAACTCAACAGAGATCCACACAATTTAAATTTAATTTAACTCCCAAATATGAAACACGTCTGTATTTAACATTAGTCCTCACGTGACATGTTTCAAAAACCCACAGCCTCCTTAAATTATAATTTGTTTCTGTTAATTTAAAAAAAAGTTGAATAGAAATAGGAAGGGTTTTATTTTTTACTTGAAATAATATTTCTAATGTGTTGTAGTCAAACAAATCCATCAGTTTTCATTGACATACAAAGACTCTGTATTTAGATACATAAGCCTGAGGTTATCTGTTTATTGAGCTGCCTCACATAAAATTTAGAAAACAAAGGGAGTGTGATAAATATTTTGACCCAATCACCTTTTAAAGACGTTTGTTAGCTGTAGTTCTAGTTTCAGAATCAAAATAGAAGATAATTTATTAATCTTCAGGAGGAGATTTCAATTTGTTACAGGTGCACCAATGGACTCAATATAAAAGGAAAACTAAAATATGCAGAAATATAGCAGTAATAAAGAAATATAAATGTAAACATTTCAAAGTTAAAAGGAAACTACAATATACAGAAATATAGCAATATTGATAAAAGAAATAAATAAAATGATTTCAGGTTTTGACTGAAAGTTTCATCCACAATAATTCACCTTCTTCATTAGAAGCTGATGTTGAAGCAGATATTTTTGAACTTCTGAAACAAAATCAAAACTGTTTTCTCTCAACTAAGACACTGCTGATAAAACGTCCAGTTAATGCGCAACAACAAAGATGATGAATCCTCGGGACCTGTCGACAGCCAGGATTGGTAATGATTCTCTGCTGGGAGTCAAATGTCCTCGTGAAGTAGTAATTGAAGTCTGTGATTGGTGTGTCAGAAGCAACAGCTTTTAGCGCTGTTGATCTGTCCCGTACTCAGCTGAGCGCTTCTTTTAACATGATGTCCAACCCGTTCACATCGAAGAGTCCGTGTACGCTGGTTTTTTCTCTCTGTTCTCCCAATCGACTCTTTTTCCTGAACCATCCGTCTCATTTATTCTTCTATTACTTTCTTATGTCTCGTAGATGTGGAGTCCAGTTATATGGTTCACACCAGCTGTCTTTAAAACAAGCTTATACCTGAAGATTAGAAAAGAGTGGGGAGAAATGTCTTTAATGATTGCAGCTTTTTTCTCTTTTTTTATTTCTTTTTTCATATATTTTTCTTTCTGTAATCAGTTACCTAATGGTTTCTGTTCAAAAAGCCGTATATTGTATGAGTTTAGTGAAACAGAAAAATTAGAGACAAAATAATTAAAAGGGAGGGTTCTGCAAGACTACTTCTTGATAGCATGTTGTTGCTGGACATGCAGTAGTGACATGAAGATTTTTCAAAATGCTTTTCTCTTTTAATCTTCAAATTCATGAGCAGCACCTGTGGTATATTTGTGCCGTGTCATGCTTTGTGCTCAATGTGTGTGTAATTCCAGAATGAGATGCTGGCAACAGTAAGCGAGTTTGAGAGTTACAAGGTGCGGGTCCACAACGTGCTCAAACAGCAGAAGAACAAAACCAGTGCTCAGAGTGAAGGAGACTCCACCAAACTGGAGAGGTGAGAACGAAACGTGAGCAACAAAAAGCTGCAGGGAGGCAATCAGGAAGCACAGCTGCGACTGAGTCATATTAAATCGTGTAATCTGCAGTTAACGGTGATGTATTTGTGGTGTTATGTTGACCCTGTTCTCCAACTCATTAGATATGAAATGAAACAGTAAGTGAAAGGAGGAAGTGCCAACTTCCAGCTTAAATCTGTAGCCGTACACATTCATACTGGATGCACATTAAAGTTATAACCTTGTCAATGTTCTTTTGTATTGTTAAAATACAGCTACTAATGAAGAAAGCTTTTATTGTTGAAACAAATTATAAAAATCTCAAAACACACATAAAACTTTGTATATCCTAATTGAAGTTTGCCGGTTTTAAATATAGCATTATACAAATATGATGATAAACATTTAAAATAATATTACTGTAAAAGATCAAAGTAACACGGATGCATTTTAATCAGTGAGCGCAATATAAATACAAGTTATCTTCAGTTTTCAAGGGTCCCGATTACCTCACTGGGATATAGATAAGATATAGGAAATGCAACTAAAAAACGAGTTTATATTTAAAGTAGCTAAATTACAGAGACTTGTTGTCACTAATTATTAGCCGTGTGTTAAGCAGTATGTTAAGAGTAAGAGTAAGATGTTAAGGTGTTCTTTCAGGGAGCAGTTGTCCTCTCAGGTGGAGCAGCTGAGGACCAGACTGTCTGAGAGCCAGCAGAGCCTCCAGAGTAACACAGCAGAGCTGCAGCAGCTCCAGGCTGAACACGACACTCTCCTGGAGAGACACAACAAAATCCTCCAGGAAACTGTTAGCAAGGAGGCTGAGCTTCGTGAGAGGTGAACTGATTTGGTTCTCTGCTTGTTATTATCATTATTATTGTTATTATTTTAATCTCATTTTATGTAGAATTTGTTGTAATACCATGTTATTGACATACCACAGTAATCTCACACTACAAATATAGCTTTCCAGAGATTTTAAATTGTAAGATGTTGGGACCACGTATCATATGGTCTGTACTGGTAGTGTCTAAAATCCTCATGCTTTTATTTATTTATTGTTTTGCACCTCTAGGCTTTTGTCTGTGCAATCAGAAAACGTGGCCCTGCGGTCAGAGCTGTCCCAGGCTCGTACTGACCTGTCTTCTCAAGTGGAGACCCAGCGGCAGACCTACAGGGAGCAGATGAGGAAGCTCCAGGATGACCACCGGGCCACTGTGGAGACACTGCAGGGACAGCTGACGCGTGTGGAGGAGCAGCTCTTCAACCTGCAGAGCCAGAACAGTAAGCATAAAGGCAAATAGTAATTGCAACCATTTAAGCTAAGCAGCAATAACTCCCTGATTTTTCCTTTTTCATAAGGAAGCAGTACTGCGGACAGGTTGGGTAAAAAAATGCATTTATTATCTTTCTAAGTAGTTAGCATATTTCTAAAAGTGACTGCTGCTCAGACAGAAGTCCTCAAGGGGAGCTGTGTAAAGAGGGCCTTCAAAGCATCAAGTGTTTTACAGGGTTGAAGCTTTCTTGTTTGCTCTTTCCTTCCATGAGAGGTATGATGGGAGACAGAGAGGGAACAGGGGAGGGGGCATCAGTGTGTTTATTAGTGCAGCGGCACTGAGAGCTCATTCATCACCTCCCACACAGCTGCCCTCTGGAGTCAAACAGCAAATACGCTCAGTAATGACTAGGAAAGTGTGTGTGTGAGTGTGTGTTTATCCTCTGTCACTTCAGCATGACCAGGTGTTGGCAAGGCTCCTCAGCTCTGCTCCCGCCTCACAGTGTGGCAAACAGCTCACTGTGGCATCTGGAGAGACCCATCATTAGTGTCTCACACATGCACACCAGGATCTGCCTGACATGCGCTGCCAGATCAGGCCTTTAGGAAAGTAATATTTGAGCCATTTTATCACTGTATTTGGATTTAACAGCAGTTATAATGCAGATAGATTCAGCATCAGTGTGTTTTGTTGGCGGTATTCGACAGGTGGATCATAAAACTACTGGCCTCTGAACATTTTTTTTATTTTTTTTATTCTATAAATCAGATACAATAAACCTTGAAATTAATCTACGGTCATGTGGAAGGAAAAGTACTCTGTCTTTAAATTCTATGGTTTTATTTGTCAGGACATCATTTATAAAATAATCTAGTCCTTACCAGGTTTTAAATACAACCTCAGATGAACAACAACACAATATATTACACCAAGATGTTATTTACTGAACAAGAACTGAAGTGCAGAAGGAGCTTGTGGAAAAACTTCATGATCCAGGATACTAAAGTATCAATCTTTAATAGCAATAACCAAGTATTGTGTTGTTGTTTTTCTCCGTATAACATTCTCAGTCTCTTATGAGGTTTTTGTTTTAGCCTCTTCTTTACTATATTGCTTCAGTTTATTAAAGTGAAGTGGCATTTGTTTCGATGACCTTTTTTTTTTTTTTAGTCATGTCCTGATATGTAAAACCGTAGAATTGAGTGTGCTTTCCATCTCACATGGCTGGAGGTTCATTTTAATATTCTGCCTAAATTATTCTTTTATCTAAACATCTTAACAGTCTATCAGCTACAAATATTAAATATACAAAGTCCTGAACAATTCTGATGCCAGTGAGGATTGCAGTTTTACAACTGTCATCTGGACTTTGTTGAGACCACTCCCAGTAGTTATCTGCCTTTCTATTTACTACTGTGGATGCATCTTTTTTCTTCTAAGTGGAGTTTTGTTTATTTTTCATAGTGGCTTCTTTAACAGTGGTGCTCGTCAAGAACAAGTTGAATAAATATGTATGTGTCAGCTTGCTGTGTTTATTGTACCAGGAGCAGGATAAGTAAAAGGGATGTTGAACTTTGAACAGGCACTAAGTGTTTCAGTATCACTGTCCCAATGAGGCCCTCTTCTAGTCTAGAACCCTATAAATGTTACCATGATTTGCTCCTCTCACTCAGCTGATGAGGTGGTTAGAATGGAGGTGGTGATGGGATTGCTCAGGTCTGGATTCTTGACTAAGTCCCAGGCTCATGAACCAGAAGTCATTCTTTTTGCCCTCCATTCCTTCAAATTTCTTGTCTCCTTCTCTTCATATTTGTGACTGTTGATGCCAGCAGATCTGGATAAGATCGAAAGTTGTTTGGTGCCACCTCATGTGACAATGAAGTACGATACTGTCTCTTTAGTAGGTGCAGGTTTGTGTGTAAGCTTGAAGAATTGAAAGACTTTCAGAAGAGCCTACAGTTAGTTTTGAGTTGTTAAATGTTCTATTTTTTTCCCCCCAGTTTTAATGATCTTGTTTTATAAAGCTTATTTTTATGAGCAACCTCCTCTGCTGCCCTCAGGCTCGGTGTCGGTCCAGTCCAGTCGCAAGCCCCTGGTATCAGATCCTCAGCGCAGAAACGGTGATCAAAACCAAGCAGGGCTGGGACTGATGGCCTTCAGCGAACTCCAGTCTATGGCTCGAGAGGAAGGCGAAGGCATGGAGACCACCGAAACCGAGAGATCCTCCCCAGCACACACACCCCTGCCCTCACTGGAGCAGCTACTCACATCCCCAGATCCAAAACAAGGTGTGTTGGAAAGCAGAAATGCATTCATTAGATGAGTTTGGTTAATAAGAGCCCCATGTGTATAACTTTTTCATTGGGGCGTACACTAGAGCCATCAGTCTCCAGGGCAGACTGGACCAATACAGTTTCCCTATTTAAAATGTTGTGGTCAAAGAACAGATGTTATACGAGAAAATATCTTTTATTAGGCTTTAGTTTTGTCCCAAATACTTTAAAATTAATTAGACTTACTTAAATGTTTCAACATTTATCAACAATACATTAGTAAACAGACCTTTTAGTTTGTATTTTGCTTGGGTTGCATCTCTAGAGCCGTTTGTGTGGACAGTGGAGCCCACTAAAGAAGAGCTAAGTGAAAAGCTGAGCACAGCCACCCGCAGCATGGAGCATATGAACAGCTTACTGCATGAAACCGAGGCCACCAATGCTGTCCTCATGGAGCAGATCACGGTATGTAAAGGGTAAATAGGTTGAATTACTCTTTATTTTATTATTTTTAGAACATTTAAAAACAACTGGCAGCATTTGAGTAATTAAAATGGCTTTTTTCAGTACATTTCGGGATATCTAAATATTTAATACTTTAAAACAGATTTTCTGATTGTATTTCTTTTTCCCCCTCAGTCTGAGCAACATAGCCATGTTTCATTCAGTTAATATACTTGAGCCAGATTTTGATTTCAAAGACTTTATTCGCTTGAACAGAAATGACCAAAAACACACTTGTATATTAATTTGGCAGATGACTTATGCAGAACAGTTTTGGCAGATGTGTCCTAAACCATATATTAAACTGGTCTGTATGCACCAACGGTAACGTCAAACAGCCTGGCGTTGTTCACCGTCCCTTCTTTGTCCAGAAGAAAGTAGAATTTGTGTCCTTTGACTCTGAGGGGGATAAATGATGGGGATTCCTGTCTGTGGGCATGGCAGGCTATCTGGGTCAGGGGGACTGTGAGGCTCCTGCCTCTGTGTGGTCCCAGAGGGGACTGTGTGCGAACTGTCACCATCCGTCCGCCTTTGTGTAGAACCACCATGCTGACAGAGCGCCGGCAAAACAGAGCTCCGAGGCCGACTATCCCTGCTCCTATTGCCATGCAGCCCAGCGTGAAGCAGTACCTCCAGGCGTTTGACCCCAGGTTCATCTCAAAGCTCCACATTCCTGCCAGACCCGTGGTGGTGGGCGCCTTGGCTCTCCCTTTCTCTTTATCCCCACCGGTGTCTCTGAGGCCGGTGTAGGCGAAGTGGGCCAGGTACGTCCAGAAGACGAACTGTCCACCGCAGAAGACGGAGAGTAGCCGGAAGAACGCGGTTCTGTCGTGCTCAAACAAAGTCACATCTCTTGGGGGCTGGCTGGAGAAACTGCGACGCAGTACCAACTGTCCCCCTGTGTGGATGGATATTCCGCTGTTCAGCCCAGAACCACCTAGACGGTTGGAAACGAGGCTGTTTGGAGAAATCTGGGCCGAAATCCGCGCTCTCCGACACAAGCTGACTGTCTGAACTTTAACGAGCCGAGACAGCCTGCAGTAAGACTCCAGCGCTCCGCGCAGCACGCACTCTAGTCCCATAACTCGGTCTAGTACGGTTCCCGCTTCTATCTGTTAGACAATTACGTCGGCTCCTGCTCATCAACGCCTTTCTGGTTCGTGTTTTAACTCTTCTTTACCAACACACTGGACCCCTGCGTCCTCCAGGGCGCCGCCATGCTTGTTTTGCGTGACGTAACATATTACGACACATTACAAGATCTCGCGAGATAAATAACCTATAAGGACTGTTGCCATTTCATTTCCAGTTTTCCAGCTGTATTTTATTTATTTATTTATTTGACCTTATTCACACCTGAGAGGTTAAACTAAAACAAATGGTGAAAACCAACCATGTTTGTGGTCATTTTTGTTCAGTTTAAAACCCACTTCCAATCAAGGCTGGTTGTAGCCAGTTGCATTAGTGTGGGCTGGTACAAATAATAGGCGAGCAATTTATTAGGTAATCCTAACACATTTGTTCATATCTAAGATGTTGGTTATGGACTTTTGGTGGGGATGTATTGCTAAAGGTGTAATATGGAGAATATGGAGAAAGAGCAGAATGTCGACATCTGGTGGCTCAGCCAAGCATTGAGACTGTATTTGGCAACTTGCAATGGCTGGCTGCTATTAGCTGGTATGATGTAAACACGACGTACATCAAAATTTCCTAAATTATTTACTTTAGACTAAACATAATTTTTTTTAAAGGAAATTCTCTACTTTCATTCTACACCCCTCTAAACACCTTGTGGATGTATTATTTTTGAAAAGATAGCTTTTATTCAGAATTCTCCATATTGCAACTTAAGGTTACATTCAATGACAACCCCCTAACACACACACACATTTTATTTTATTTTTATTTTTTTGGGCTCATATCTGATTTTATTTCTTATTATGGCTGTTTGAACAGCTCAGACTTCACTGTGAACTGGCTTCAACAAAGATATAAATTTTGCTCTACTTTTCCACGGTCTTCTTCTCATTGTAATTTGTTTATGAATTTGTCGGCTTCCACTGCACAAAAACTTAAAAAAAATAGATCATACAGGCTCACTACACCTGCGTTAAATCCATACTCCCAGCGTACCGCATTTTACGTCACTTCAAAGCATTAGCCAGTTCACTCTGGTATCTGATATAGTCTACATTTAAAATATTAACGTGAATAATCAGACACACACAAAAAAAATTAGATCTTGCCAAAAAAAAAACTGAATTAATAACTGGTCAACAAATGGACCCTTCAGTTCATGCATGACCCAGTTCACATCAATGTTAACATTGATGTGAACTGGGTCATGTTGAACAAGATCTGCATAATCTGCATACTTTCAAACATTCTCCACTTTAGAATATATTCACTTATTTTTTTTCCTACTTTTTTGTTGCATATTAAGAGTAATTTGCTCAGTTTGCCCCAGACTTTGTTAGCAAAGCTGCTTTCAAATGAAAATCAAATCACATTTTTTTCTCTCGGCTTAATGATTTTCACATCTGTGCGCTTGTTAATTTTATCCTTTAACTTCTCACTTTTTGTTCATTTGTTTGGAAATAAAGCATTGGGAAAATGTATCCACTGTAATATGAGTGTAGTTATGCTGACACAAATGAGACTTGTGTTTTTTTTTCTGACTGCCAGCTGTTGAAGAGTGAAGTACGACGTCTAGAGCGAAACCAGGAGAGGGAGAAGAGTGTGGCCAATCTGGAGTATCTGAAGAACGTCCTGCTGCAGTTCATCTTCCTACGCTCTGGCAGCGAGCGGCAGGCGCTGCTGCCTGTCATTCACACTATGCTGCAGCTCAGTCCAGAGGAGAAGAGCAAACTGGCTGCTATTGCACAAGGTACAGAGCAGATAAACACGGTCTGTGAGATTTGACAAACTGTGCTGAAAAGGGGCATTATTACATTTGGTCAACTGTGGACACCTGCCCCCTGACCTAAAACTGTCCAGCATTCAAACAGAATGCACATTTAGAGAATATGAGCACCATCAAACATCCTATATTCTATTTTTCAACTGTGCTTCCACCAGTTTACACAGCCTTAATGGCTTTTTAAATGTTCATCTTCAGGGTCTTTAGTTCTTGCAGCAGGATATCACACATGCCTTGCTTTTGACGTTTCTAACCAGGTGATGTTGGTGCTTCTTCCTGCAGGTGAGGAGGAAGGAGCCGGGTCTCGGGGCTCAGGTTGGTCCTCATACCTCCACAGCTGGTCTGGGATCAGGTAGACTTGGTGATGAACCAAATCAACACTGGGAGAACATGGCATTGACGTTACTGAGACCCTTTTCTCTCCACCAGTGACACCGTACAACTGAAATCGTCAAAAACGTGGGCATTTATAATATTGTTGAGATGCAGTAGACGAGACCAAGGATTGTATCAGAGAAAATAAGTGTATGCTAGCAATGATGAAAACCAAAATATTTGAATTTGCAGTGCAATACATTAGTCTATAACCAATTGCAGTTAACTGTGACAATTTTCTATCTTATGTAGCCTTGTTGTTGACAAGTGAGTATATTTAATAAAATAACATTTATTGGACACTTCCTGGAATTGGAAGTCATAAGGCATTATAGAGCTCTGTAAATTAAATAACTAACATTATAGAAACTATGATAGGGACAAAATGTACAATTGTGGATTAATGAAGGAGACAAATGTAGACTGACATAATATTACTTGAATATGATCAGATTTCTGATCATTTAGAAAAAGAGTTTGGGTTGGTGGACTGTGGAAGAATGCAGCACGTCATAAACTGCATTAGTGTACTAGTTCTTCTGTTGCAAGTCACATTTGTGTAAACTGGTTTTCAGGTTTCTTCCAAGGGTATACTTCAATATTTTGACTGTTGAATTTGTAACTCTACTTCAAAGTGAGCAATTCTCTTTCATTTCTTGCAGCATAATCATTGACATGAAATTAGTTTGGTTAAAAAGAAGAAACTTTTTTCTTTCTTTCTTTTTTTTTGACCAGCCTTTTCCTGGAAGGTTAAACAACCTTAACAGCCTTCAATTCTATATACTTTAGAAAACAACTGGCATTAGTGTTCAGTATAAGTGACATTCTTAGTGGGCTGAAACAATAAATAAACAGTGTGGCCCATTTATGTTAATTTTTTTATTAAAATATTACTTTAGTTTTACATAGTATCTAATACTGAAAGTTAAGCTGTCAAGATAAACACAATGTTGTCATTAGTATATTTATAGTTCTTTTTCTGTTTTCTTTTTTCATGGGATTTTGCAGTTGTTCACAAATGCCTCACATTCTCAAGATGTGCACAGTTACGGTTTTCATTTATTGTGTTTTGACCCACCATACCCATTTATAACTGTTTTTTGACATTTGTTGTTACTGTTACTATAAGATCAGATTATTGTAAAGTATGACATGACAGCAAGCACATCTGCCCTGCTGAGGTGCCTTTAAGGAAGACTTGCTGTCTCCTGTGACAGATGTGTTCTAACATCGTCCTCTCATGAACCCAGACTTGCCTGATGAGTTGGAAAAAGTCCAGTTCCTAAAATTGAGGCCCCTTTTCTGTCACATGAATACATTTTCTCACCTGAATGGATTCAGATTTTTTTTTTTCTTCAGTTTTCATATTCCAGTGGCAGCTGTTTGGTCTTCATCCATCAACAGTGAATGTATTTTTATCTAAGCTTTTATATTCATAATGGTGATTGTCTGTATAAAAGATTATCATAACAGTGATATGATTTAAGATCCAGTCATGTTTGTCTTCATGTAAAACATTAATTTCAGAAACATTGAGTTATTTCCAACTGTAAATAAAAATGTATGCAATGAAAGTGCTTTACGTTGAATTGTACTTATTTATAAATCATAATACATTTTGATCTCCAGGACACAATAACTAAACTGAGCCAGAAGTTTGTCCCACTGTAAATTATATTAAAAATAAGCTGTTTAAATGTACAGCTGTTGCAGATGTTAAACATGACAAAGTAATGTGGGTGAACACAAATAAATAAAGAGGGATTTCAGTGTAGTTTGTCAGGGATGTAGACAGGTTTCTTTTCTTGCCGTAGATGTCTCTTGTTGCTATGAGTCCTCATTCTTGAAGGAGGGAAAAGGGTCTAGGGGCTTTCCTTTTAAGGAAATAAATGTGGTTCTTGTATAATGACGTAGCCAGGGGAGGAAACAAATAGTAGCTCCTGTATGTTGCTGGGCATTAAGTTAAACATGCTATTTATTTCTCCCTGAAAGGAGAAGCAGTATAATTAACCCTTAAATGCTATCTGACAATGAATAGATTCTGTAAAAAGTTTACAGCATCATCTTGCAGAGAATGCATATTAGTAGCTGATATGCTTGTTTCAGGAGTGTCTACAGTAAAACGCGGACGGTTAAAAAAAAAAAAGTTTACATTTAGTTGCAAAGCAGCAGCTTCAGTGAGACTACAGAGATTAGACTAACAGTTGTCAAAATTAGTCCAACATCAGGCATGCTTACATGCTGACACGAAACCAGCACTTGTAGGGACTTTTAATGGTGGGTTTGCTGTTTCCTGACAGTAAAAACGATCAAATTATAATTCAGGGAGAGCTCGCAGGCTCAAAGTAGAAAATGCCACAATCATAGAGAAGTGTATCCCTCTTTTTTCAAAATAAAAGCACACGTGTGTTTCAAAGCACTGTGTAGCGGCTACAGCTATGAAACTGCTCTGTTTGCTGTATTTGCTTAACCAGCCCCCACAGAACAATAACGCAACAATCTCAGATTACAGAAATAAAAACTGCCATAGCTTAAGAGAAGTATATTTAAATAATTTGAGAGCCCCCAAGCTATTGCATAAATTCATAGTATTTGGAGAAAAATAACATTACAGGACTTACAGTACTTCACTGTGAAAAATTTAAATTATACCGTAGACATGGCTCTAAGGGTTTTCTTGCAAATTAGTCAGTTTATAATGTCAGAATATCAGATTTTTTAATTCTGTTTTTTTTTTTTTTTTTTTTTTTCTAAATGGTTAAAGATAAAAGGTTGATCAGTGTCTGTATTCTGCCATGTTATATAAATAGTCATTAGTACCCCAAGGTGGGCAACAGCATTATATTATGAGTTATATCACTTCTCTGTATGAACATGGAAGAAAAGAATGGACTCCTTTGTTTGAAAAGAGAAAGGATATCCTAATTAGAAATGTGTGTGTGAACTAACGTATCGTCCTTTTTCTGACCAGATACAACTCACAGGAACTGAGATTTGTGGAGGCATTTGTCATCACTTTAAACAGTAAATTGTCTTTGTGGATTTAACAGCTGCACCGTACGTTTCCCTCATTATCGCATCTTCTTCACATCAAAAAGACTGACAACCTTCCCACACGTCTCTTGGTGTTCATTACATCATCTATTACCTCTATGAAGAAAGATGAAAAACGACAAGAAAAAAAAATCATTCTCTTTGTGTCAAGTAATTATGTGTTACACATGGCATATGTGCAACCACAATTCCACTAACAGGATATACATTTTGTGCAATGAAAAGCCATCTAGTATGCAGATAAAATTAGGTCTCTGAATTTAGCCTTGACCATCCTCCACTTAGCCCCAGACCATAAACAGACTTTGAGCATTTCTTGCCCTCAATTAACAACACTGAATAATTTAAATCATGCTGAGTTCTCTGAGATGAGATTTACTCCTGAGGAGGTGGATAATGCGAAGGACGTTAGGAGTTTAATCAATAAATGACACGCACGGTATAATGAGAATTTTTTACTTTTAGATGTAATTGAGAGTCACATGTATCCATCTTAAAATTGTGTACACACACATATATTGTATATACATATACAAATATATATATATATATATATATATACATATATAC
>JBAMYA010000014.1:6708345-6742010 GCA_037176975.1 Arrhamphus sclerolepis | reverse complement strand
AATTATTTTGCCAGTGTCAAGTCACTGTCACCCTTGTCCGCTTTACATTGCCTCACACACACACACGCACACACACATATATACATACATACATATACACTGTACTAAGAAAAATATATAAACACTTGACATTTGGAGGATTGGACTGCGGGTTTGCCGTGTTAGTTGGTGTACAGTGGCATCTAGTGATAGGTGTAGGAGAGGAGAAAGAGCCAGTCACGATACTAATTGGAAAATTTAATTGTTTCCCCCTCATAATTTTAAACTATGGAGCAAACGCACCCAGCAGGGTACCGAACTCCAAGCTGAACAGTTTTACTTTGAAGGTCTCCAGCGGAAACGCGATGTCCACTGTAACAGAGCTGAACAGAGGCGAGGCCGTCCTTCTACGCCATTCTGGGCCGAGAGGAAACCGCTGGCTAACCGTTGGGAGTTTACAACATCTGGACCTCTGCAGCGGAGGTCAGAAAACACTCGTCTGGTCTGGAGCAGCGCGGAATGATGCTCGGCATCTCCGAAATGACGAACGGGTAAGTGATGAGTGTTGTAGTGTTTCTGTCGAAGAGACATTTGAGGTGAAAAGTTGAGAAATTATCACTTTTGTCGGCTGAGAAAAAAACTCTCTGTACTCTGTTGAATATCTGGAAAACCTCTATGAAGTCATGACAAACCCATGTTAAAAACAGAAAAATCTGGTATGTGAACTTTCAGTACTAAAACATACCCAATACTTGTCGGAGAGGACTGTATTTTTTATGGATGAATGTATTCGCTTCATTAAACGTTTAATTTCTCTGTAGCCGCAATCTGAACTTGGCGTTAGCGCCCCCTACCGTTCCTTGCTGTGGATGATGATGAGATTCTACAGTTTTCAAGACAATTCATTTAAAATGCTTTGGTTTGTAACACACTTGTGTGGTCAGCAGGCCTGAATAATGTCTCTTTATTGCGAATTATTGCATAAAACTTTGCAAACACTGTTGTTGCATTTAGCCTAAAAATTAAGAGTGTTTACCTGTTTCATGGATCAAGGCACATTTGACATCGCTGATGATGTAACTGGGATGTGACCTCGTAGATGGCATGACCACTTCTGATAAGATGCCTGTGACAGCAGCAAATACATCTGTCATATATATGAATCCACAGGCCGCTCTTATGACTTTTGCAGTTCAGACATTAGTATTAGTTAAGCACGTCTTTACTGACGCGAGGTTTTATTGATTATTGTACTTGACATTTCCCAAATTCAGCTCTTTCCCAAAGCAGAGTGTAATCACAGTGTTAGTCACCAAATAGAGAGGTGTTGTATTTTTGTTCACTTGTGCACACATATTAAACTGGAGCGACAAAGCCTGCCTTTTATTAGTGAGAAAAATATGTTTTAAAATAAATGAGTGAGGATGTTCCTCTTTTTCCCCTCCCTGCACAGGAATGTCCTCAGTAAGTCACTGGACAGTGGTCACTGCCTTCCAAACCACTTCCTGACCGACTGTTCCCCAGAGACAGCGACTCAGAGGAGTCGTCTTTTTTTTTTTTTCCACCAATGTGAATGCTAATGTGTCCACTGAAGAGTTAATCACAGACTGGGATGATTCTGGCTTTCAAAGAGCACACTGTACAGACAGCACAAGCTTTAAAAGGGCGAGGCTTTCACAAGGCTGAGGATTGTTGCATTCACAGTGCATTTCATTTTTATCTGATCCCACACAGTGTTGATACAACCAGAGCTTAGACAAACGTCTGCGTCTAGTGCAGACTTGTCCTTGTTTGGAAGTGGTCAAGTTGTGAGATGCACAAGTTAATCATCTGTGGAGTGTATGAGTGCTGTGATGAAGTAGTAGCAGCATGTAGGGCCCAGTACGAACCATAGGATGACAGTAGCTGTCTGTATGGGTGAGACCACTAGCATCCATGTCTGACAATCCTTTCGATCTTTTGAAACCTTTGCAAAACTTTGTGTTGTGTTTCTTTTTAAGACTATGTGACAAAAGTAAAAAAAGGAGAGAATTTTTTTATTTATTTTCTTCATATACACACGCATATTATTATTATTATTATTATTATTATTATTATTATTATTATTTATATATGTATACATTTGAGCTACAGAAGATAAAAGGGATTCTTTGAGTTTTTGCTTTTGACTTTTTGTTAGCTTAACTTAAATACTTAATTCTCAATGAAATTATAATAATACAGAGGAAGTATCATATCTGGGGTTGACTGTATTCAGCATTCAGGTGAACGTAGGCTTTTTGCAGATGTGCGGTATAGCACTTTTAGCAACACATCTGTGAGGTCTTTCCACAAGGTCTTCTTCTTCCTATGCTAGTCTTAAGGGTGTCACTGTCTCCTTCAGCACACACTACCTCCTCTCCCTCCTGGCTGTCTGTCTCTGTTTAAGATAAAATCAAGTCATGTGACTATGTTTTATTGAACATATAATTCTGACAATTCAAGTGAACGGTTACTTACATTTTTAATCATCACCATAAAAAGTCCAGTTCTGCCCAGAACTGTTTTTTAACCTGGGATATTAGTTTTTTTTATCATGTCGCCCTCATTTCAGTTATTGATGAAAATCCACACATCACTGCAGCATTGATGCAGAAAAATACACTTATATTTTAGAGCAATTTCTTTTTAGAGGAACGTTCATGCATTTCTTTTAAAATTCTTTTCAATTTTTTTTTTATGTGTTTCAGGCCTGAATTGCAAAAATATATTTGAACAAATTTAAACAAATTTGAAGAGGCAGGGGGCGTTAAATATCTTCAGATACCCTGAACAGGAATAAGTGAGTATAGATAACAGCAGGATGGGTTGATGCTGTCTGAAATGCATTACCTTACATTTAACACTAGGGGGCATAGCTTGAATATGATATGGGTTCATAGACTGAAGAAGCATGAATGTTTCAGAAGTTCAGAATCATTGCTTGTATTGTTTGTAAGAAAAGCTTCCAAGTTTCTGCCCCAAAACTGCCTATTATTTATGTTTTTATCTCACTGTACATTGCACAAGAAATTGGCAAAACTTTGTATTAGTTTTGTAGGTCCAGGGAGCTGCCTTATGCACTTCATTTCCCTGAAAAATTAGATCTAAGTTTCACCTTTGTCCTCCCTAAAAAGTGATGTTTTTATTTTACATGGCTGCATCTTAATTTAGAGGGTTACACGGGAGATTCAGCATGGATGTAGCACAGGCAGCAGTTGTATTGTGGGTCCAGGGGATTTCCATTTTTCTGATACTTTTTGCACGGTGATCAGTCACAGCGACAAAAGAGAGAAACTTGATTTCTGACATGAAAAAATATCCTGCACTTCAAAGTTTTTAGAGGTATTTTCAAGAGTGAAAATCAATTCAGCTGGCTTTATTGGGATATTTGCAAATCTCTAGAAAACACATTTCAGTGCCGTGCTACACGTTTCAGTTCTGCAGGTTCTCAACCACTTTGGTTTGAAAGGCAGAGGAGGATTAATGTACATTAAAAACAACTACAGTACCTGCTAACTGGTCCTGATGAGACCATGTTTATCCAAAATCTGGTAATTCCTCTGACGGTTTCTTTCGATCCATCTATTTTCTGCCCCTGCTTCATGCTGTTCAGGGTTGCAGAGGGGCCGAAGCCTATCCCAGCTGTCTCTGTTATAAATGGTTTCTGTAAGATGCAGTCACACTTCAGATCAGTTACATTTATCATCAGCATCACTGTTGTTCTCCACTGAACTCCATTTCAGGGTTTCTGCAGAAAGTGGGAAAACTCATTTGAGTTGCTTGTAGTTGAAACCCTGTGCTTTCGATCATTACTTAAAGCGGAGGTGGGGGGGTAAATCGATCGATAAATTGTGAGTTTCATCTTATGACTCAGGTCTTTCTTCACCACCCATATGTATATGTATGTATGTGTGCGTGTGTGTATATGTATGTAGATGTGTGTTTGTGTGTGTATATATATATATGTATATATATATGTAAAAATATATTATATATGTATATACATACACACACACGTATGTCACCAACTGCAGCGCTGCCAAGACTCCATTAAAATCAGGCCTCACACGGTCCCTTTATCCATCGTTTGCGAAGGTGACGCATCTTCTTTCTGAAGGGACGCACGGTCTCAGATTTAGATTAACTGGTCTGCATTCTACTTGTATGAGGTGCATTTATATTCAGTTTGGGGAAAATAAGGCATTTAATTTAGGTCTCAGCTCTTATTAAACCTTTTCCACACATGCACTGCAGCCCTGAATATTTCCAAATGTATTCTGACATGAGAGACTGCAAATGTGGACTTGACAGATGTCCCTTGACTAAAATGCATTACCATTAACTGTGTGTCCTCGTGAAAGTTGGTGATTCTTACAATTTACTGTTGTACTGAATGCTGCTTTGCACACACACAAACGAAAAGAAAAAGTTATGAAGGAGCCTTATCTGTCCTTCTCAACATGCTGTAAAGGAGACATCAGTTGGTCATTTCCACCCATTTTTGTCTTGGGGTACTTCTGCATTAGCTTCACACCCACCATACCTCCAAGCAGTCTGTAAATACTTAAGGATGAGATGATGCTGTCTTAAATGTTTTGTGATTGGTTAAATGTCTGGCAGTTCTTAAGTGCCTTCTGATTGGCTGAATGTCCACAGGCTTTCTGAGAGGGTGGAGGGTGCTTCATAAACACACACAACTCCCGTTGCTGGTTATGAATACATAATCTCCAAACCGAGCTACAATGAACAAACCTTTTATAGATTACTGTTGTTTTCAACAAGGACAAGTCCAAAAATCTGACCTTATGATTTCAATCAGACAACTACAAAAAGCAGTGCAGCTTTATTGGAAAATGTTCTCACAACAACCAAATATACATTTCTTTCAAAACTTTATTGAAACAAGTTTCAGTTCAGTTCAATAAGACTTTATTAATTTTCAAAGGGAAATCTAGTTTGTATGAAGTGGAAGCTGATCACTCCTTTCTTGAGAAACTGTTGAAAATGTTGATTTTAAAATGAATGCTGCGTCCATAAATGTTCTTTATGTCTTTATATAGCCAAAGCCACGACATGAGCATCTTTCTAAAATTGCTTAAAGGCTTAAAAATCTTCATGTATGTAAACTTCTGACTTTAAACAAGGTCAGAAAACATATATAACAAAATTCTCCCACTCATTACTCTGGTATTTAGCAAATTAAAAATGATTTTGGTAATCCTCACTGTTGTAAAAACATTTTATGTAAACTTCTGGTTTCAACCATACACACTGCATTTGTGAATATCATTTTAGTGAATATCATTTTTAGTGTCATTGTCCAGAATAATGTTGTCTCTCCGTCAGTTTCTTTTTGTTTGGTGTTTAGTTTTCTATGTTTGACCAAATGAAAATGAACTGTCTGCCTCTTAAGAGATAAATAATCGCCTGACTGATGCAGAAGGAAGTATGTCATAACAGGATGTGCAGCCAACCTCCAGTACTCACAGGGTTGCATGTGTGTGTGTGTTTAATTGTGTATTTAATTTCCTTTTTTTCTGCAGATATGCTGTCAGATCAGTGTTTCCATCTCATTGTGAGAAGCTGAAGTTTCAATGTGGACTTGCATGTGCATCGTTTTTCTTTGTGTAACACGTTGAACGCATGTCTGCCACATACACACACACGCTCAGTGTAACATCGACAGACTGTGCCGTCTGGAAATTTGACCTTTAACTCTCACAGTGGAAGCGTAGAAGAAAAACTCACAGGTTAGTGAGAATCATTTTATTGTTCATTTGCTTTGATCATTGATGGCCGCCCTCACACCTCTGTCTTCCTCTTTGACCCCCATACTACCTCAATGTCCTCACAGTCCTGCAGTACGCATGCACGTAGAAGTTTATCAGCTGTTTTTTTGTTTGTTTTTTTGCATCTTTCTCTCTTAAATGCATTTATTGTTGGCGCATTAAGCACAAGTGGACCCAACATCCCCTGGCACACACAGAAGTACACACATCACCGCTAACAGGAAGCAATGTGGCCGTGCAGAGAGAGATAGTGGCAGTGGGAGTGTTAGCAGTGGCAGCAAAGGAGATGTTGGACACATAAAACTTCCTCATCACATTTTGAAACAGCGTTGGTAAGATGTCTATTTTCTTCTAAAATTGTTCTGGTAATGGTAGGAGTTTGAGCGGTTGCGATCATGTGTTGCTCATTGAGCTGTGAGGAGAAAAAAAAAAGAACGAAAGAAGAGCTATGAGTCGTGGAAGTAACACAAATTAAATGTTTGAAGTGGAGGTCATAAATAAAATGCATGTTAACTGAAAAACAGAGCAGGTAGAATGAAAAAAATAATGATAAATGGTCATGTGATTTTCTACATTTAAAAGTGATTTTCAGAAGTTATATGAAAATAAAAACAGCCATGGTTTATACTTCACGACACAAATTTGCAAAAAGAAACAGAAGAATCAGTCACCTAACGAATGGATATCTGGATATGAAACTATTCCCGAATTCCAGCTTGGAAAACACCTTCTTGACAAGGCTGGGCGCCATATCAGTTTTATTAATGAATGCTAATTCATAATTTACAGCAATGTTTAATGAATGAAGATCGGTGCGGTTGAAAGTGATTTGTGTCCTCCAAAAATGTTCCCAAAACAGGCGCACTCACCTCGTAGTGGTTGGTGTTTGCGACATACGACGTTGTGCAAACTGCTGTAAAGTTTGTCTGTCGTTGTGTACAGTCTGTGTGTGGCTAATTATTTTTTTGACTAAAGGCTGCCGTGTGACTAATTTATTTCCACGCCTTAAACACTAATAGCAGCATCAGTTACCTGCAGTTTATCACAAGTAATAAAAAGAAGAGACGGTGGAGAGATGCTCCAGATGGTCTCTGACAACACTAAAAGTATTTAGTTTGGGGTGAATTGCACCACTAAGCCTGTTTTCAGCCACAATAGAGACATCATTATGCTTTATTGAGTGTCTATACATCATATATTTTTATACGTCACTTTATTTCTCAAAGGCTTAGTTTAGTTGAACATTGTTTATTCCACTATGTAAAGTTGTCTTTAGTCTTCAGTGAATGACTGCATGGTAAAGCCGACATGCATACCTGCACTACCTACGTCAAATATGGCATTTATACTTGCGCATTGTTTGCATCGCTCTGTAATTACACCAGCCTGCTATAGATTGGTGCAGGTTCTTTTCTGCAGCGCTGTAGCTTGCAGCGCAGAGCTTCCTTTTCTTTACACCCTTATGTGGGTCAGACATGGCAACAGAGCAAAGAGAGTATGTCGTTGCTGCTGATAAATGTCATTTTCACAGGCATGGAAGTGAACTATAGTTCTACCTGATTTGAAAATGACAAAGTAGCGGCAGGACGTTGTGGCCAAAAAAAAATGTACATGTTATGATAAATTAATAATGTGTAAGTTGTGAATGTTTAGAATAATAATAATAAAAACATTAACAGTAATTGTTGTAAATGATAAATGGTAGTTGAATATTAGAACAACGCAGTTTTCATGTAGAATGTCACTGACGTCATCAAATCAAACAATTTAGCTCTTTAATTTTTATTTCATATGTATGATTTTTCTTTTTTCTTACTTTCACCCTGTGTTGGGAATCATGGCTGATGACTTTAAGACAAGAAAATTATAAGACATGACTCTGTTTTTATATCACTTCTGTTTTAATCAAATCACTTTTAAACTGATCAACTCACATGACAACTTATCGCTTAATTTTTCAGTTCACCTCCACTGTAGTTGCTCAGTTTTTCATTTCACACGGCATTTTCATCCTGTCAGTTTTTACCTTGTCTTTTAGTTTCCCCAGTCCCGCTGAGCGTCGTGTTCCCATCTGAAAGTCTGTGTATACTTGCTGCTTATGTATGTAACTGTTATATGACTCGGTTCATGATTTTAACATATAGTGATTGAAACGTCCTTTGGAAAACAGGAATGTTGCAGGGAACACAATAGAAGGAAAAAAAGGGCTAATTAGCCTCACTGAGACCAGAATATTTATTGTTTTATTCATGATAGCATTGTGGGGGGTTTTTCTGTGACATTTCATAGCTGTAGTACCAACATTGTCCACACAGTGGCAGTGTAGCCAGCCCAATGACATAAAGAGAAATGTCTGCCCGGTTTCGACCAGGTGGGAGTTACTGTGTCCGTGACTATGAGACCTTTCTCAGCAGATTTATAACATCTCCAAACTAAAACAGGTTTTTAAGCTGCACAGTTGTCACACTTCCTTTCGGTTTCAAATGCCGTCCATTTCAAACTGACAGTACTCTCTTAGTAGTACTCTCATGTCACTTTTGATATGAACAACATTGTAGTATGAATATCTCTTTTCTAGTGGGAAGAATTAAGGTGAATACATTATTTGATTCAAAACCAGCATCAAAGGCATATTCAGACATGTGGATCAGCGCCGCTGTGAGCTGCTGCTCCAGGAGCTGAGGCAGATGTTGGAGCTCATGTCTGAATCTGACTGTGGTTGTAAAATTCATGATGAATCCTGAACAGGTCAAGACAAGCAGCTGACGAAGAATCTGTTTTTTTGTCCTCACAAACCGATGTGAACACATGGCGCCCGCCAGCTTTTTAACACCTACAAAGCTGCGTAATGAGGGATTCATTTGATGAGCATCAACAAGAAAGCAGATTAGGACTACTGGGTCCATTCAGCAATTTCAAGTGGCGTCTTCACACCTGTAGGACCCAGGTCATTAAATTTCAAAGTGATCTGCCTTTTTAGCTGCTTTGTTTGTTTAGTGCCGTGCAAACGATCTCATCTCTGATGGCATCTTAGTATGGCATCGTTATTTTCAGTCATTCGTGTCTGGGAGGCAGTTTTCAGAGAGATCTGGAGAGTTTGCAACTGTTTTTGTTTTGTGTGCTGTCAGAGAAGATCACTTGCTCCCACATAAGGCCGTGTTGAATTATTCATAGTGACATTTTACTTTTCAATAGTTTATTGTTTCTGCTGATAGAAAAAAAGAATCCTTTGGCAAAACATGAGCTGAAGTCTGTTTGAAACTTGAAAACTTTTTTCCTCGTAGTTGCTGGTCAAACTTTGGTTGGTACATGAATTATTGTATGGTTCTTTATATGAATCTATCGTTAACCCCCCTTTCTTATATTGCTGTATTTATTCTGAATATTCAAGATTTGAGTTCTTTCTTGATGTTTCTGCTTTTATGGACCTGAAGAACATGATGTTTTCACAGTTTTTAGATACTATGCAAGATGTAAGCCCAGTATAGATCAGCTCTACCTGGCTTTTTCTTAATATACAGAATAGTAACGAGCAGCCTTTGTGTATTTACGAGATGCATGAGGTGTGAAAAAAGAAAACAACTAGTTGCCTCTTCATTTGTTTGCCTTTTCTCTTTTCTGTCACACGTCACAGAGTCAGCAGGGACAGTGGCCTGAGAGCCCACAGAAAACTCTTCTCTTTGTTTCTCCCTCCTCTTCTCTACCTGCTGCAGGAAGACAAGGAGGAGGGGCAAGAAATGGCTGATAGGTGTGAAGACTGTGAGGCCACACCTCTGTTAAGTGTCTTTCCTCAAGGGTATGAGCCTTGGAGGTGTGTTTGAGAGAGAGAGAGAGACGGGGGGAGAGGGAGCAACACAAGACCTAACATTTTCATTAAGTCCAACATTAACAGCCATACTTTCCTTTTGGGTATTAGTTTTGCTGGACTGAGCGCTCTCAGCTGACAAGAAGTAGGAAGGAAGGGAGGGAGAGGGAGAGAGGCGAAGGGGCAATGAACTCGCTAAAGTTGAAAGAGTTGTCAAATTCAGACTTGTACAGACGAAGACAGGAGAGACCAGACAGCTATGGGAATCTGGCGAGAGACAGCCTCAGGTGAGTGGACTTTTGTGAAGCTTGTACGTTCCTGACGACAGTTTGACGAGATCACGTCAGGGAAACGTTGATTCCTCTGTTTGATCACTCCTTCTTGTACTGGTGGTATTGTGTGCTGTGGTGCTACTAATCTTGAAAATGCGTTCTTTGGGGGCCATTGTAACAAGTTTGGGTTTCCAGTCCGGTCCATGAAAATGTTGTTTTCAAAATGCTACATAATTTAACCCCACAGAACAACGGAAGAATTAAGAGCTTAACCAGCTTGTAAAACGTTTCTAGATTTTGAAGGTGAAATTAGTCATCTAACAAAGGAATAGTGTATTAACTTCTAAGTTATTTTCTGTTTTGTTTTATTTTTAGGCTACATTATGCAGAATAAATACCTTTTAATGAGCAGTCTCTTGGCCTTTTGGAACTGATTTGGTTGCCATTAGCTGGTTATCATCCTTGTTATCGATATCTGGAGCTGGTTGAGAGAACAGTTGCCTGTGTTAACAGAAACACACACGATCAGAGATTCTGAAGATAAGTCCTCACCTGTGTGTCGGTTATTGATAAGAGAGCCATAGATACAGTGAAACGTGGTCGAGTGTTTGACCAGTAAATACTTTAGCTGATGGTTGAATTCCACAGAACTGTGTGAGCAGCATCAGCTGACTTTTGCAATATTGATTTCACAACATGATAATATCACTGATTTTTATTTTCTGTCTCTTTTGTCAAGCCTGTCTCTTTCATCACACTTCTCACTTTGTCTCCTTTTGTGCGTGCGAGTGTGTCTGAGTGTGTGTGTTGTGGGGGTTCTTGAAGTCGTTAGAGGAATGTAGCAATGTGAGGAATGTGAACAGAAAGGGGGAGCTCTTGCTTTATGGCTGTCTCCAGTCAACCCAGAAACACTTTGTGTCTTGTAGCTCCTCATTTTCATAAGGTGCAAAGTAGTTGGTTCATTGGAGGCTGACACATGGTGACGTACAACAACAGTCATCCTAAGCGGTGTATTAGCACTGATATGTGAAACAAAACCACATGAGGAAATGATAATATGTGACTGAACATTGAAATTAGGTTTTGGTGTACATTAAAGGAGGCAAAAAAAAACCAAACAACAAAAGTGTTCCTGTGCTGGAGAACACATAGTTGAAGTGTCTACCAACTTATCCTAACGTATCCGAGGAGGCCTAGGGGTCCAGGAGGTCTGAAAACACGATATTAAACATGTTGTTCAGATTTAAGACGTATTGTGACATCACGGATCCAGACCAAAGTTATTCAGCCTTTCCATCTTTATCTCCACCCAACTTAGCATCTTGCTGCATTTCATTCACCTATGAGGTGAAAGAAAGAAAAAACTAGCTGCAATGAACAGAGCTCTAAAGACGTGGTTGAAAAGGTTTTGTACTGTCTCCCTGTGGCATTTTGATATTTTATTAAGACCTTTTGAAACTGGAGCAGCTTTTGCTAATATAAACACAGGAAGCTTTGCTCTACTGAAAGGATTAGCACTCATTAGCATCATAAACTCTCTACACTAAATTGCTATGTCCAGCGTGCAGGTGAGGTGTCCCCTTGAAATAATAATTTCAGGGTATACTATTTTTCCTTTAAAACTCCAGGTCCAAGTTAAAGAGGCACAAAGGAAATTTTTCAATTTTTGGCTCAACGTGTCCCCCTATAGGCGTGGAGGTTAAGTCAAGATTTACTCTTGTTTGCTCTTTTTCTTGGTAATTCTCTGTTTTCACCTTGTGTCATTACTTTCTTGAGTCTCGTAATTATCTGGCACATGATGTTAACTGCAGTTCTGCTGCTTGTTTCACTGCTGTTGGTGTGTAACTTTGTTTCGTAAAGTGATACACGAGATGCAAGAGGGAACTGGGACGGATCCACTCTGACGTTACTTTGGCTGGTTTCTGCAGATAGAAGGGACATGAGACTGCAGGAGCCGGACAAATCTTCTTAAACCTAATCGTAATATGGCAAAGGAATGTTGTATTCTCCAAAAGGAAATTGAAACTAATATTTTTTTAAATATAAAAAAAAAAGAACTTTGTATTTGTGAAACAGAAAATGTGCATAGATTCCCAAAAGTACAGTAATAAAATACAACACAATAAGCACAGAGACAATAATAAAAACAACTTGTCAAAAAAAAAGTTAATGCAGACTGACTGAGATTTGACCATTTCATTTAATCAACATTGTTGTCAAAAAAACATTTTTGAAAAGATTTTTTTCAGAATTGTGAAACATGGGTTTTATGCATCTGCTGTCTTTTTTATACTGAAGCTTGATTGATGCTTCGTATTGAAGTAAACAGAGAAACCACAACATGTCCTGCAGAGGTGATACATGGAGATGTGAGCGTTTGTACCTTTGTCCTTAATGTGTTTGTGTAAATCTTTTCTTAGATGTCCAAAACGCGAGATGCCGATGGGGCTTTTGCGTAACGTCTTTGCAGTAAGCTGAAAGAAAGCTGAAAAATTACTGGATGTTACTAAAGTCCTTTATGTACTTACAAAGCTTATCAATGTTTAACCACATAAACCCGACTGAAAACATCAGAGTATATGAGATGTGACATCTTTAAATCTCACATGGCAGTTTGCAGACTTCTGTAAACTAGAAACTGGTAGGAGACACATGAAGTATGCTGGTTTTTCTTCGCTACGCAGTGTTTTATGAGTCAGAATAAACCGTTTTATCAGTTAGTTTAATCACTGTGCGTACGCAAACAGTGATGGTTTTAAATTTGTTAGCGAAAGCTAAAAGTTACAAAGCACGGGAATGAGAAAGGCATCAACATGTAACTATTATCCTCTGGGCTGCGTGTTTCCTTCCCTGGACAGTGAAGTAGGATTAGACTGTTGATAACACGGGTCAAAATGGCCCCCGGGACCAAAAATACAAAACAATAAAAATGTTAGTCATGAATTATGTTTGCACAGTCACTGAATCATTGTGTGTCTCAGTTTGATGGGGGTTGTATTTTTGTGTGTGTGTGTGTGTGTGTGCAAACACTTCATGCTTTGGAGAAGATGAAAAAAAGTCACCCAAGCAGCCCTGTTGATGTTGCCACGGTTACTGTTGACACAGCAGGACCGGGTGTAGCAGGTTGTGTTTGACCTGTGGCTCTGGTCTGGGTGTTTCCATGTAGAAGCTGACAAAAATCAGGGTTTTTGCTTGTGTCTACAAAATTTTAAATGGAGTGTGCAAAAAACAGATCCCTTAGGCCAACAGTGAGACATGTTTTGAATATAAATATTTTGTATTTAAGCCCCCACACCTCTGCAGATAATGTTTGCAAAATTATTATATATAATTAGGTATCTAATTAGATTATGCCATTTTAATCTGATTCCTTTTTATAGTAATGCGCTTTTTTTTTTTTTTTTTGTGCAGAAGATATAGAGAACAGATGTGCCAGTCTGGATTATTTGTCCAATAATTCCTGCCCATGAGAGAGCAAAGTGCAGGACTCTACCCTGGAACAGGATACCGTATTTCCTCATTTCCAAGTTCTGGCATAGATGACCTGACCTGTGACCCATTCACTGACTTTTAAAGGCCCCATAAGGAAGTCTCAGTGTCCTTCCCTGCAGAGACAACACACCAGAGACATCTTGATGACTGCTGACAGTTGTTGTAGTCCTTTTTAAACGGAGATTGACGTTAGTTTCAACACCCACATTCTCTGTGTATCTCTATCGGTCTCAGGTCGAGAGAACCTGTCGTTCTTTAAGAAACTGCTTTTTGTTTGATGGACCGTTTTTAGAGTTTAGGGTCTCAAGCCTGTTTGTAGATCTTGCGTGATGCTTGTTTAGTGAATGTGGAGCCAAAACACAGTTTTTATACATGTGGACCAACAAATACTTTGGACTGAGCAAACCCATGTAGGTGAACATTTAGATTCATTTGTTCTCTTGAATGTTACAAAAATCTGAAACAGAAAAACATACCATGGAAGATTGCATTTTCTATTTGAGTGTGGTAATGTTAACATGTTTCAGAAAACAGACACAAACACATTAAATGGACCATGTTAAAGGGGACATATTATGAGCTTGTTTCAAAAGTTGACATTATTTCCTGAGGTCTTAATGGCAGAAGTGACATACATTGGTCAAAATATCAGAGATATACTCCATTTTCCAGTATGTTTTACATCTCTGCAGCCCCTCAGTGTTACTCCACCCCTTTTTCCTTTGTGGGATGTGCATCTTTTACAATGAGACACTGTGTTTCACATGGACAGTTTAGTTGAGCTATGGGCTATATCTCGACTAGGCAGCTCTTCTTTGGACCTCTTTCTTTGTCCCGATACACATGCAAGTGAGGGGACTGACCAAAGTATGTAACATTATGCCACGTTAGGTGCCTGCTTTCAGCTTGTTAGCATTGGACCTTTGTGGTTGACTTATTACACCAAACTGGCAAAATGGTAAATAGTCAGTTTGAAGACTCACAGCTCTGCACACTTTGTATGTCTTGTAGACTTTAGTTTTTAAACTTCTGCTCTAAACAGCTCCCTGCCGTGCTAACGTACATCAGCACAGCCCCAAAAAGTGATTCGATGCTGATTGAAAATTCTTTGGACAAGAGTTTAAGTTGTTCAGTCATTGTTCAGCCCTTTCAAGTACAAGTCGTCTCTTCTCATTCATCACCACCATCACAGTGCATACAAACAACTCCTTTAGTGTTGATCTTGTCATTCCAATCCCCGCCCCCCTCTTCTTCTTCTTTTCTTTAATGGCACCCGGCCCTACTCTTCTTTCTTGTCTTCTTTTATAGCAGTTGGCAAACAGCCACAAATGCACTACTGCCGCCAAGTGGCTTGGAGTGGTACTTTTTCAAGGTATTTTTGGCTGTAGTGGCCTTCATTAACAGCAAGCAGACAGGAAAGAGGGGCAGAAGAGAGGAAGATGTGCAGAAAAGGGCAGCTGGCTGGGAGCCGAACCCTCGACCGCTTGCAGACTGACTGCAGCCTCTGTACATGAGCCGCCCATCATAACCACGGAGCCGCCCACTGGTGGATCCCACTAGGCCTGTCGCTGTCTTGCAGACACAACAGATGAAAGGACCAAAGAGGAGCTCAGCCCTGTTACAATTCCAGCCTCCTTGGTTTCACCTCAGAAACACACATGTTCCTATCGAGCAAAAGTACAGAGTACAAAAGTACAAAAGTATAAAATGTTCCCTTTAGGGGACATCTTCATTGTTCAGTGATCCTCTCATCGCTCCAAACATTCTTTTTGAATATTAACTAGTTTGCTTTGGTTAAAACTTCCTCAGCTTGCCTCTGAGTGCCAAGTAGAGACCAGTTAGGCTGATGCAACAGTACTGTTATTTATCAATTAAGTAATTTTCCACCCTCTATAGAAAATTTAAAAAAAAACTATATCCTATATCACAGTCAGACTGTACAACAGAGAAATCACTTCTTCTCAAACTTGCATTTTTGGGTGGAACAGACTGTACTGTAATCAAGATGAGAGCTTCCTGTTCAGAACCCACCCTTATTCCATTGTACCCCAGTCACTCAGCACTGGTCATTAAGACCCCCTGCAGACCATGTCACTTGTATGCAGACAATGTTCTGTTTTGAAAATTCTCTGGCGGCTGTAAACGGTTCCTGGGGATTTATTTGGCTTATTATGTCACTCATGTCAGCATCCAGGCTCCCTCTTGATGGACAGCAAATATGTCTGGCCTTTCAAAGGTCACAAATTTGAGGCGTAACAGATGCCTTTTCCAGCTTAACAGTGTCAAAGTTTCTACTCAAATGAAAATGTGCCACGGTTGGCAGGATCAGATGAGGGATTTCTGTTAAAAATCAGAATAAACGACTGGATGTCAGATGTCATTTGGGGGCCTCAAAAGTAGAGGCAGAGTTGGCCCCTTCTGTGTATACAAACCCTTTCACACACATACGCGCACAGACATATAACAGCAGCTGCCAGCACCTAGTTTGGAGTTGAGGCTCCACTGGATGTCTATTTGTAGAATGGAGTCATGTAGAAGAGTGTTATACCGACTCTGAGACATGTTTCTGTTGGATGCACACACACAGGTGTAACACATCATGGTGACTCTCACATTCACCCGTGATTTCTTCATTCTGCAGCATTCATGCAGCAGCAGGATTTATCCGATTTGAGCGTCATGCATGTTTGTCTCACTGGAGTGTCTTTCCGGATTTGGCCTGGTGCTGTTTTGATGTTTGGGGAAGTGCTCATTAATTTGAGAAGCCAGTTAAGTGTAACCACATAAAGAGGTATCATTTACCCAGTAGAGAGGCAGATTCAGTGTTTGAAAGAATGCCTAAGTTTAGACTGTTACAGGATTTGGAAGGATTGGCACATCTCTTTACTCATTTATATATTTGTTGTGTATTTGGAAATGGTGAATGTGAAGAGGAACTATGCCGAGAATTCTAACAGAGCCTGCAGTCTTTACACGGTGAGGGAGTCAAAGCTAAACGTGCCCCATGTCACATGCCGGACTCTATTTTAAATGCCCTGTTTTGTTGGAGCATGCATAATTCTGATGTTAAAAAAGAAAGAGAAACTAATGCTTATTGATGACGGTGAAATAAAATTAAAACCAAGGGTCTCAAGCCACTGCGCTGGACTGGCGACCTGTCCAGGGTGTACCCCTGCCTTGCGCCCAGAGAGAGCTGGGATAGGCTCCAGCAGACTCCCGTGAGCCTGCACAGGAAATAGTATAGGTATAGATAATGGATGGATGGGTCTCAAGCCACTGCACACCTAAGACTCAGAAGACACTGGATGGGGAGGTTGAGCCCCATGTTAGTGTGCATGATAAAGTTCAGTGGACAGCGAGACGAGAAAATATACTGTATACTGTACTGTAAATATACTGTACGCAGTCCATCTGCCACCTACATTATTCCATTTCAGCCCCGTAGGTTTGTCCAAATACATCCCAGCTTGGTTTCCTCAAATTCTTGCTGTAGTGTGTTTATTCGTTTATGTCAAACACATGATTAAACAAACAGCACTTTTAATTTGTTTTGTTGTGCTCTTTTGACATGTTACATCCCTCTTTAAGTAAACTGAGCTGGAGGCTTGTTGTTCAGTTTATTAGACAACCGTTAAACTGTCCAGCTGTTGAACAGAAACACTGACTTGACATCATGAGGAGATACAAGGCAACAACTGTCTACATTCTTTAAAAAAAAACATCTGATCATAGTGAGTCTTAGTTTTAGGTACATAAAATGTCAAACAACATTCTATATGTATTGAGTAAAAAAATCAATCCACAGAGAAAACTCAATGTGGGGAACACTAAGTACCCCCTTTCTGCTTCCACAGGATTTAAAAAGGCAGGTCACTAATCATCAAACCTTTACAAGTCCGTCATCGGTGCCCAGACCTCTATAAGAGCAGATGTTTTGCATATCTAGGTGTGTTGTAACAGTGCCAAGATGGAAAAACAGAAGCAATGGTCTTAGAGAAGCAACAGGGGCCATCTGAGCACCACAGAATGGTATTATTCAAGAAAACAAGAGATACAGATCAGTAATTTTACAAAAAAAACCCCATTTCTCACATTTTAGAGTTTGTCATTCCACAGTGAGAAACAGTAGTGCACCACTTTCACTGATGCCATCCGCCAATAAATAAAAGAACAAGACAGCGAAGAAGACAAAAGATGAAAGAAAAATAACAAACTCAACATTGAAAGAGCTGAAACAGTTGCTACATTACACTTGGATGGTGATAAATGACAGGAGTCAATTCAAACTTGAAAGGGACATCTGAGATGGCTGAACAGTGTCATCTCTTAGCTACATCATACCCAATCAACACTCAAGTCAACACCACACCTTGGAGTCATGCTGAAGTACCTAACCCAAGACAGGGACTAGTCTGGGACTAGTTTACTTTTTCTTAAAAGCCAGAACCATTCCTGGTTATGGAGATGTGCCAACAGTCAAACCTCTGTGAAACTACTCCAGAACCCCGCTAATCAAAATCAGCCTATACACTTTATTGAAAGTCATTTTTGCAGGGCCGTTCCTGGTAACTGAGAGACACACTTATGACCAGGACCCCATAAAACTATCCCGGACCCCTGCAATTGAAAACCCGTCTAATGTTGTAAAGAAGAAATGAGAGCCTCATAGAGTCATAGATGAAATGACTACTTCTAGTTATTGCTGCTAAATGTGGATCAACAAGCTGTTGCATCATGGGGGGGGGGGGCTTATTATTGCCCACTTGATTAAAAAAAAAACATTGTTTTTGTTAAGTAAATATTTGCATAGTGGAAAAAGCTCTTTGTTGTTCTCTTGAGGTTGTATTTGCATAATACTAAGACCCACTGTGATTAGCTGATTTTTATCGTTTTTACACAAATAAACATAGAATAAAAATGGGGTTGCTAATATTTGCACACGATTCTATGTTATTATATCCAGTAACTTGTAATTTACAATCTGGGTGTGCCTGCGTGTGTGTGTATAGGTGGGCTGGTGTGCTACATGACACAGTGACCTCTGTGTGGAGGGGCGTCAGGATGAGCTCTTTAATTCCAGTAACCTGCCCAAGAATAGACGGTGACCATGACAGGATGGGAGGCTACAACTGTGTGTGTGTGTGTGTGTGTGTGTGTGTGAGAGAGAGAGAGAAAAGAGAAAGAGCTGATGGGAAATGTGAGAAAGAGGGAGTGAGTCCATGAGAAAAGGGGTGTGTTTGTGTGTGTGTGAGAGAGAGAGAGGGAGAGAGCTCCCAGCTCAGTCTGATCAGTGTTTTGTCCTCCTCCTTGCGATTTGGATACCAGCTCCCTCCGCTCACCGCATTCCTACAAACCGGGAAACCAGCGCCGAAGCATCAAAGAGGATTGTCGCAGCAGTTTTAGGAGTTTATGTAGCGTTCATCTCGTGAAGATTTCACGAGGACTTGTGAGTATAAGAGAGACTTGTGTAGGTGAGCATGGAGGTGAACGGTCGTGCACTACCACCCTCAATACCTGAGGATGGAGAAGTCCTAGACCACTATCATCACGGAGAGATGAACGGCTACCATCAGAGGTTTCAAAGTGGCGATGGGGGAGATGCTGAGGTCCCTGTGTCCAAGTCCCAGAGACGGAAGAGTGACGTGAAAGTCTACAAGGAGTTTTGTGACTTTTATGCTCGATTGTGAGTACCGCACGTTTTAGTGGCCAGGAGCAAAACCACAGTTTTTATTGGGTAATAAAATAGTTTACCTTTAAATTAAATTAAATAAAAATAATAAAATGATCATAGGAAATTACTTTCTAAACCACAACATGTTTTTACTAATATAACAAGACATCTCGCCAGAGA
The DNA here is from genome assembly GCA_037176975.1 of Arrhamphus sclerolepis. Lineage (NCBI taxonomy): Eukaryota > Metazoa > Chordata > Actinopteri > Beloniformes > Hemiramphidae > Arrhamphus > Arrhamphus sclerolepis. The sequence continues at coordinate 6,722,801 of JBAMYA010000014.1, read as the reverse complement.
AAGATTACACTCAGCAGCTTGTAGGAACACAATAAAACCTGCATGACCTAGCTGGAGCATCTCTGAGGGAGTATCAAGAACATGCACAGGTTTCTTTTCCGATCTTTATTGTGTGATGATTATGCCTGCAGGTCAGGAACATTGCACTCTTTTTTTACTGAGGTGCCAATTAAATTGATGCAAACTCAGAAAAAATATTTTGCTAGAGTGGGAGTGTGCATTAAGGAATTTGGTGCGCTCATTTGCTGGTAATAGTTTGTTAACTCAGAGCTGACTGCAGTGTTACAGAATGTGAAGAATCTTGATGTGCTTAAAGCCGGGTCTTACCGGCCAGTTTGATCAGCTCAAGCTGCCGTGGGTACTCTGTTTGTGCAAGGATAGCTGTTAGCGCTACAGCAGCTAGGGCACAGGAAGGGTTATTTTTGAGCCAAGGGGGGAGTTGTTATGCAAAGTAGAATATGCCAGCTGGCATTTGAAGTATGTGTGCTTGAGAGACAGGAAGGCTAAATATACATACTGTATTTTTGACTGATCTGGGTTCATCAAAGGCTGTTGAACAGCAGAGGCAGGTTCTGGAAGGGAGAAAAATCAGGATTGATTAAAGTGATTGGAGCTCAGTCACTACTGGGGGATGATATTTGTTGTAAAATTAGCGTAAACCACAGCACTTATTAAAATGAGGCTGCAGAATCTTAGGAAAGAATTCAATATCATATAGTCAAAAAAATTGGATAAGGATATTACTTGTAACATATGTAAACTACCATGTATGTGCACGATGTTAATGTCTTTCTGCATCACACCTGCAATTGATCCCTGACAGTAAATTGCCTATGCAGACCATCAAAAAACAAAAATATATTTTCTGTCATGGCAATGTTGTTTTATTGAAGGGAAATAAATACATAGATTTAGTATAAAGTCAATCTAACCTCAATTAAATCAAGCACATTGAGATATAAAATTTCTTTTACAAGCTCATTCTGGCCAAGAGGCAGCAGCTAAAAGGGCTGGGGTATGGATTGCACTTGGAAACAGCAATAATGTATTCATTATCAGCAATAATAAAGCTACCATTTATTGTTTCTTTTCCAATATTGACATTGTAAAGTCGATGATTTGGAAAGAAGCAAAAATATACAGAAGTGCATTAAATATAAAGCTCACCAGCTCATTGTAGATTTTCCAAGCCCTCAAATAAGTTAAAAACAAACAGTCTGAACAGAATAAAAAAAAAAAGTAGGGCTACTCTACTAACAGGGTAAAAGTTTTCAAATTGAATATTTCAGTGTTGGTCACCAACATTGAATTGGATCAATTCCATCACTAAATACATTGATACACTTAATTTGGAGTCATGCAATCATGAAAACCATTGTCATTGATGGAAAGATTTAATCCTTTTTTTTTCTTTAATAAACACTAAAAAGGTTACACAAGGAAAGAACTATAGACGAGAGGAGACATGGAAGTGTAGGATGGAAGGAACAGAAGGTATTCATAAAACAACTGATGGTCTGCATCCTTTCCCTCTGCTGATAACCAGACTGCTGAAAAAAAAAATCTGTCATGCAGCCTTCTCATGTATTCTTTGGTTACAATATCCTTTTTACAACTTTTAGTGTGTGCGGAAGATATTGCAATTGGTTGAGACGACAGATAAGCCCAAATCCATGCAGTATTGATCACTGCAAAAGCCCAACTAAAGATATGTTGGATGTTACCGGTAGACAAAACATTGCAGTTGAGGTTGAATAAAATTTGCATCATGGTTTGCCTCGTGCACACTCTTCCCAGGTGCCACTCCCAAGTATTTCCTGCTGTGAGAACCTGCCTCACACACTAAATCCATTGTTGCCTAATGACGTGTTTGGAAGGACAGATGTGGGCATCACCATCCAGATCAGTGAAAAGAGCAGCACCCAAATAATACAAAGCTGAAGAATTGGAAATTTGTATTGGATTTATTTAAAAAAAAATCTAATTTGTTGTATTTCATCCAATATGTATCCTTGTCTGTAGGGTGCTGGAGGCAGATAGGAGCGTGGAAATGCCTGAGGGATGCATCACTTCCTCCCATAAATCTTTTGGAGAGGGCAGGGCTCCCGGTGTGTTTGATATGAGTCCAGACAGGGTACATATAACAATATGCACTTGATAGGCCTGCGAGGACTGGAAACATCTTGCTTCAACATGGTACTTTTAAACAACACGCCAGTTACTCATTTTATATGGTACGTACTTGAGGAGAAGGAATGGCGTTACCATTGTTGAAATGATGATTAGAATAAAATTCAAAATATGTGAAGAAATGGCTGGTTTGTCAGGCTGTTACCAAGTTGCTCTAACTAAGTTAAAATGAACAGATGGCGTCCCTCCATAAAAATTCTCCTTTGTCGTGTTTGTGTATGCTCGTTGCCTAGATACACTGAGGTATTTTGACCTTTAAAACAAAGCAGGGAATCCAGGATTGTCCCTCCATTCCCGATTCCTTTGTCTGTATTTGTGTGTTTTTATACAATCACAAATCTGTCTGCAACATATTTCTACCGGTTTAGAGTTTGCGTCAGTGACCAAGCCTATCTCATTTTGAGTATAAGCGAAGTGTATGCTGTTTATTAATTTGCGTGTTACAGGTTTAGAGCTGACAGCTAATTCCTGGTCTTGAACATGGATGCAGGTTAAGATTGACCCTGTCACTGGAGGAGAGTTGATGATGTGTACATTAAATGAAGATCAGGTGATTTTTCAGGCATTTGTTATTGAATTCAGTTTTTTTTAAGACTATATAGGGTCTATGACCCAGATGCAGGAAACTTGAAACTGATGTCAAAAAAGTCCTCCATTAAACTCACATACATATAGTTTACTGGAATTTTGGTCCATTCCTCCAGACAGAACTGGTGGAACTGAGTCGGGTGTGCTCACACACGTCTCCTCAGCTGTGAGGGCTTTGTGATGGCCACTTGAAAGCATTGATTTTGTTGTCCTTAAGCCATTTTGCAGCCAATTTGGTGGTATGCTGCTTAGGGTCATTTTCCACTTAGGAGACTCGTTTGGGCCCAAGCTTTAACTTCCTGGATGATGTCCTGAGATGTTGCTTCAATATTTCAACATAATGTTCTTTCCTCATGATGCCATCTATTTTGTGAAGTGCATCTCTGACCCCCCACAACATGATGCTGCTATCCCTGTACTTCAAACAGATAATTTTATTTTTATTTTAATTTTGTTTCATCAGGCCACGAAAACTAGAGCCTTTGTCCCTTTTTTGCATTTGTGAACTGTAATCTGTTTTTTTTGTGTTGCTTTTGGAGTAATGGCTTCTTACTTGCTGGGTGGCCTTTTAGTCCATATTGGACTGGTTTCACTGTGGATAATGACACTCTCATACCAGCGTCAGCCAGCATCTTCACGAGGTGTTTTCCTCTTGTCCTGGGGTCAATATGCACATTTCACACTAAAGCACGTTCATCTCTTGGACACTGAACCCGTCTCCTTTGTGAGTGCTGGACATTCCCTTGATGTTTTTACTTGGGTAGGATTGTTTGAACAGATGAATGTGGTATCTTCAGGCATCTGGAAAATGTACCCAACGATAAACCAGACTTGTGGTTGTCAACAGTTCTCTTCCTGATATCTTGGCTGATTTCTTTTAATTTTCCCATGATGTCACAGAAGGAAAGGGTGTATTTGGGGTGTGCCTTAAAATGCATCCAGAGCCGTACCTCCAAATTAACTCAAATGTTGTCGGTTAATCTACAAGAAGCTTCCAAAACAATGACATCATCATCTCCTCCAGATTTTTAACAATATAGTAATATTAGTGAATGTAAACTTCTGACTTTGAAGAAATATTATCAAAACACTCTCTTATTATTCTGACATTGAGCAAATAGAAATTATTTTGGTAACTGACCTAAAACTGCAGAAGTTCAGTCTTTTTTTAACGCGAGATAGAGAGAAAAACAGCTCATGTGTCTAAAATACTGTGTATGTAAACTTCTGGTTCCAACTGTATAAGAACAGGTAAAACAATGAAACACAGGCGATAATAGTCGAGGGGCACAAGAGGAAGAAAAGGCTAGGTCAGGTAGGGAAAAGCCAGTCACCAATGTGAAACAGAAAATAGGGCAAGTATTAAACAAACTGTGAACATAACAGAGGCTTCACAAAGTCAACACAAGAACAGCATGAATAATCTAGAAAAAGCCAACAGTCAACAGAGCTTACACCCTAAAAAAATCCAGGAAAATAACAAAGCAGCGAACATAAGTTTTCAAAACCAACAGAAACTCTCCATATCATGACATAATCTTACTTGAAAGGGGATGACGGTACAGTAGAATCATGTTCCCTTCTTTAACTGAAAGAGAAAAATCTTTGGCATATCAACTAAATTATCTCAGAATTAAAAACAAAAAAATCAAAACAACCCCGTTGACAACTATAAAAACTAGAGAACATAAATACAAACTGACTGGTTAAGAGTTCAGTTGTTGCGTTGCACAATTTATACTTAAGTTCTATTCAGTTTGTGGGATTGTGTCATTTGTAAACACCAAGTCTTCCAATATCTGCTCCTCGAAGATTCAGCCTTTCGTGGATTGCGTTGCTGTTACAAAGAATTTTCTCAAAGGGTGTCAGGTCACAGCACCGCTCTGTAAGGAATATAAGGCCCTGCCAAACTCATACATGTTTTTACAGTGAGGCAGTGCAGCAGTTTTGTGCGGTATTATCTCTATGTTATACCAGCGCCATGTTGCTATTTTTTCTTTTTCACAGTCATAATGCCCAGTAGGGTTGTTTTTTTTCCCCCCTTAAATTCTATTGAGCCATATCTGTACTCACATTACTTGGATGGAATAACAGAAACTTCGGTCCGTGTTCCGCATGGCAACGTGCAGATTTCCCACATCAATGATCCCCACATCCCGATAAGCAGAGCCAAAATAAATCTGGAACTGAGACTGTTTGTGTGAGCGAGTGTGTGTACACGGGCACACATGTGTGTATGTGCGTGTCAGTAAAATCACTTGCATCACATTTTCCTACTCTGCTGTCTCTTTTACTGAGTAAATCTTCCAGCTGTTATCATGACATAGACATTGTGGCAACAGATTTTAAGATGTTGTTTAGGTGTGTTCTGACTTAAAACTGGTTGTTTTTTTTCACACAGTAAAACTGACCTTTAAGAAGTATGAAACCAGCGATGAGAAAAATGCACTTTTTTCCACTGCAGAATGCTTTTTTTTTTCAAACGGTCTGTTTCAAAACATCACTTTTAGCTCATTTTTGTTCAAGACATTTCGAATAGAGGGACACGCAGTTAAAACGTTAATGAATGTTAAATTTGTTAGATCTGTTTCAGCTTTTGAATACCTGTAAGAGCTGGTTTGCGTTTCAATTAGTTCCCTCACACACGTTTCTTCTCTTCCAGCTCAACGCAGACGTGACTTAACGACGGTTGTTTTTTTGTTTTGGTTGGTCATGATAATCCTGCTTCTAGTCCCAAAAGTTACTGCTTCTTGTCTGTTTTCTTGACCCCAAATCAGTGCTTGCCCTGCATTTGTCTGTTGAAAACAACAAACTGATTCAAACTTAAAGGTAGAGTAGGCTATTTCTGGGTGATGTCACATCTGTTAATATTTAAGCAAAATATGAACAAAACTCAGAGATTTAGATCCTCCCTCCAGAGCTTCCTGAAAGGGTTTTTCCAAGAGGAAACCAGCTGCATGAGCATGAACTGCTCAATCCAGTCACCAGTCTGTGATTGGATAGAGCAATGTTTGTTATGGTTTGGAGATGGGCTGTCCCCACTCTGTTTGTTTCCTGTTTTCAGAGCAAGGGCTATGTGTGCAGACCTAGTAGCTAGCAGGTGGAGATATTCACTGAATGAGACTAAAATAAATCACTTACCCTGCCTTTAAGCTCTCAAAGAGCAGTAGAACCACTTTGGTAGAAAAATGATAAATGATGATAAAATAATATGGTAAATCGGCTGTCAGAATGAATCCTACTCAGCAAGCTTCTTGGTTTATTGTTGGGATTATGATTCTGACAAATTCACTGATAGTTATTTCAGTGTACATTTGATATAGTTTTTGAACCATCACACTTACTTTTTCTCTCCCTTTTTTTTCGATCTTTTTTTGTCCTCAGCAACATGGCCAATGCACTGGCCAATGCCATGTGCGAGCGCTGCAAGAGTGGCTTCGCTCCGGCAGAGAAGATAGTGAACAGCAACGGGGAACTTTACCATGAGCAGTGTTTCGTCTGTGCACAGTGTTTCCAGCAGTTCCCAGAGGGACTCTTCTACGAGGTAATGTGCATTATTTTATTAAACTAATAAAAAAAACAATGTTACATGACACAGTAACTCTCGAGATTAAGAACAGCTTCTGGATAGTGAGTTATTTTCTAAATCTTTAAAGACAAAATTAAGTGCATAAATGGTTATACATATGTGGGTTTTTTTGTATTAATTTGCCATATAATGAGATCAACTCTTCTTTAAGTCACAGTAATAGACTACACAATGTGCTACATTCATAATTCCTTGAGTCTTTATTAAACTTTCACAGTGCTGATGGAAAAAGTAAAGGGTCCCGGAGACTAATTACATCAGCAAAAGTTAATTTTAGTCAGTAGTGTGCACACCTGGAGTCCAATTAATGAAAGAAGTTCAGACATGTTGTTGAGAACCACTTAAATGATGAATAAGTCTTGCCACTGTAGTTTTATGAATTGTAAATTTTAGAGGTGTGTGGATGGATTCTGTTACCACAGAAATTGATCAAAGATGAAAAGCTGTCGGTGTTAAGAGTTACTGAACTGCCTCTCTTCTAACAGATAGGTCATTGTTATGTGCAGGCGTATTGTTAATGCACATCCAGCTGGTCCAGGAAGGGTGAATAAAGAAGGGTAAACACGACTTAATGTAGTAATTAAGTATTAAGTATTTTCCAGTAAATTGTGTTCACTTTGGTCTGAGACATGGTCAGATGTTTCTCTGACAGACCCTCATGAACCTGACCCAGACTCTCTAAGTTAATCAATGAGAAACTGTTTCTGTGGCTCAGATCAATCGACAAAGTCCAGAATATTTATCTTTAATTCCCCTACTCTGCATTTTAGTCCAAATATATAATCAAAATAGAAAGAAGCAAGATACCTAATTCCAGTCCATAGTAGCGGTAGTAAAAAAAAAGATGTTTTAAAAACGACATAATTAAGCATAAAGTCACGTAAAACTTAACATAAAATCAAAAGTTCTCATTTTAATAATTATTACTATTAGTGCTTAAATGACTCTCAGGCAGGTTACAGTTGTTTCTGCTGATGGAGCAGAGGTCAAGAGTTCAGTATGGATGGATGGAGGATCCCAAATTCTGGTCTAAACAGCTAATTGATTAAACAGAACTGACTGACAACATGCTGAAGATCAAAGTACCTAAAGTTACACTCTTATTGTGTGTTTAACAGAACTCATATTTTTAGGACTGGAGCTGATAGACGGGAAATGGGTCCTGCGATATGAGACAATAGCTTGACTAATGTTATATCTCAAAGTAACTCGGATGTCCTCTCAGTGTTGATACTTTTCATTTATTTACTTATTTATTACACAAAGTTTGTCACTTTCCTATTGGGCCAGACTGACTCCACCACACGTTTGTTGTACTTAGACCCAAGCAGGGATGTGTTGATGTATTTTTTACAAGTGTTACAGAGTGCTGGTGGAAAAGTAGAAGACAAAATGGACTCAGTAAGGAGGTCCCTCACCTAGAAACCGGTCCAGAGGTAGTTTGAGAAAGCTGGGAAAGTTAGGTTAAGTCTCGTATTTCAAATTATGCTATAATCGATCAGCAAACATCCAGCATTTAAAAGAAAAAAACAACAACCTTATTTTCTGATACAGCAGCTTGTGTCTGATCAGTCCCATCTATAGTAATGTTAAAAAAGAAATGTTTTACATTATTTTCAGTGTATTTTCACTAGTATTTCCCCATGTAACTGGGTGGATTTTTTTCTTCTTCTTCTTTTTAACTACTCAGGTCGGGTCCCCCTATAGGTGTGGAGGTTCAGTCACTTTTACGACACGGCCTAAGATTTAATCTTGTTTGGTCTCCTGCTCGCTTACTCTATTAATTATTCTCTTCAGTCTCTCAGTCACCTCTGCCATTATGGCCACTGCAGCTCTGTCAGCTGGTTTCATCATTGTTGCTGGCTGACAAAGGGCTATAAAGCAATATTCATTTGTTGCAAGAAACAACCAGGAAGAAAGTCCACTTTGGCAGCTTGTCAAGGCAGGAGAGTCCCTAAAAGTCATCACATGTTCCTTCAAATATAATTAAAACTGATATTTTAAATTATGTGCCATTATAAGCAGGACAGCTTTGAGTGAGTCAGGTCACTTTTCCTTATATGTCGTATTTAAAGACAGCTGACTTTAAGCTTGTGAGCTGATGAACAAACAGAATCCTTTGGTTCTCAATCATCTGCTGTTTCTGGCTACAAAACCAAAGATGGCAACAGCTAAATGGTAAACTTAAGGTTTCAAAACAGCCTGCACCGACCTGAAAGTTACATCATGATGGCTGCATTCATCTTTCATAAACCTGCTACCTGTCTGTTTACACGTGAGAAAGAAAAGTAATTTATATTGAAACAAAGATTAAGGTTCTAAGAAAAAAAAAGACACTTTTATTCTGTTGCTTTGACAGTTTGAAGGCAGGAAGTACTGTGAACATGACTTCCAGATGCTGTTTGCTCCTTGCTGCCATCAGTGTGGTGAGTTCACCTTTGTTTGTTTGTTTTTGTTTTTTTTTGTATCACTGGTCACACCTTTTCAAGGTCATGTGAAGATGAAAGCTCACTCACATTCTCTGTAAAATTGCATTCTTCTCTCAGGCGAGTTCATTATCGGCCGTGTGATCAAGGCGATGAACAACAGCTGGCATCCGGATTGCTTCTGCTGTGATATCTGCCAGGCTGTCCTTGCAGACGTTGGATTTGTTAAAAATGCTGGACGGTGCGTTCCACCACAACCATTGAGTAGATAAAATACTAGAGACACAGTCCTTCAGAAACCTTATTGATCCAATGACATTTTTATGAAGCATCCAATCAAGTATTTCAGCCAGTATTTCTCTCTGTTTCCCAACAGGCATTTATGCCGCCCCTGCCACAACAGAGAGAAGGCTCGGGGTCTCGGAAAGTACATCTGCCAGAAGTGTCACGCCATCATTGAGGAGCAGCCGCTCCTGTTCAAGAATGACCCCTACCACCCCGATCACTTCAACTGCAACAACTGCGGGTAACAGTGACAGTGAATTGGTCACTGGTGAATGACTCTGAAAACACTCCGGTTTTAGATTTACAAACTTATATCTTTAAGCTCATTTTCAGAGAAACAGTTTGCTTAGTGTTCACACTTGAATGCAAATATCAAGCAGCTGAACTGTAATAGGATTAGGGAAGATTACCATGATTGTAGTTTTTGTCAGTTTGTCCTTGAATTTTCCTCTTGGTCAAAAAAACTAGTCATCCTACGAAACCCCTTTACAAGTTATCAGTTCTCATGAAAGCCCTTGTTGTTTTGTTCATGTCCTCCATAAAATGATGAATAAGAAGATTAATAGTGCTCTCTAGTGGACAAATTGTGCAGTTGTAGGCACAAATATAAAATACTGTACATGTGTCGTGTCATCTTAGAGTCATATCATCTGCACAAATTAAATGGTAATCAAGAATCAAATAATCAGGGTTCCCACGCGTCCTGGAAAATCTGGAAAATGATTGACCAGTTTTCCTGTCCTGGAAAACATATGGAAAATGAAGAAAAATGTCAAATGTTCTGGAAATGGTTAAGTTGTCCTGAAAAATAATTTCTCCTCCTCCTGCTTTGAGAGCGAACTCAAACGGGTTAAAACCTATGCACATGCATGTCAGTTGTCACCTGATCTTCTGGCAACATTAATTAACTCTAGTTAACATTAAGGCACAGCGCTATTATGCTAGCGCACCACCCCCACGTCTCTGCTAGCGCACCAACCCATGTGACACTACCAGCCAATCAAATTTGCATTTCCGCTTAGAGAAGTTCTCCAACCCAGGGCTTCCAGTTGACTGTCATTAGATTTAGCAACTTTTCAGACACAGTTCAGGACTTAGTGCCTAGAGACAAAACTAGCAACTGTGGGTTGAAAAATGTGCTCGGTATTTCACACTTGTTTTATTGTCAGACAACAGAAACAGACAAGTGAATGAAAACAACTTCAGGAATTCTGTTGTATTAAAATACTGTGTATGTGCACAGATAGATGGAGAGAATAAAATAGAGATTAACCGGTTTTCATGTTTCAACTTGTTAATTTCCAGTAAAAGTAGTTGTGAGATGCTCACATAGAGACCACAGGAAAGAGGAGCACCCTGAAAATTAGAATACTTTTACATGTTCATTTCCACTGTTAGCATAAATGCATGTGATTTAGCATGGCTAAATTAGCATTACAGCTGTCAATCAGTCAATTGACTTTATTTTGAAACTTTTAAACAAATCAAATTCATTTCAAAGGGCTTGACTGGTTGATAAAACAACAGAAATGTGCAGTAATAGATGGAGAAAGTAAGAGAGAAGAGAAAGTTGATAGTTGAACATTATTACTCCACTTTTTCATGCTAATGAAGTGCTACATTGTAATCTGCTGATGTGTTTGCATTATTCTATGATACATTTGTTATAATTCTTTTTTCATAGATCAATTATAGCCATAGACTGCGCATCAAATGTCTGAGTAATAAACATAGAAACAATCTGGGTGGATGGAGGTTACAACTGTAGAAAGAACACTTTCAGAGGGGGATGGAGGAATGTGTTAGTGTATGACTTCATAACTGGTCTCTGTAGAGGCTGAAATGTCTTGGAAAAGTCCAGGAAAATAACTTCAAGGCCTGTAAAAACTATGTTGAGTGTTAGCTGATAGTGTTACCTGGATCACTTTCCACCTCTGCAGAAAGGAGCTGACTGCTGATGCCAGGGAGCTGAAGGGGGAGCTCTACTGTCTACCCTGCCATGACAAGATGGGCGTGCCCATCTGTGGCGCCTGCAGGAGACCCATCGAGGGCCGTGTTGTCAATGCCATGGGCAAGCAGTGGCACGTTGAGGTGCGATTGTGTAGAGCCTTTAACAACAGCATCAGTTATACTGAGCTCTTTTATATGCTTACTCTTGATTCACATTTCCGAGCGCTAAATCGTCTACGTTCATTTGTTTGTTATTCATCTTAGATTGTGTCCAGATCTGTCTATTTTTTTCATGATGTACATACAGCCTATGTTTATAATATTATTGGTCACTAATAACATTCTATGAACTTTACTTTAAAACGTACCACATGTGTAGTTTCCATCCTCCTCTCCAGAGTTAGATTCAGTACCTTCATCTCTGCATGCACACTTAGTCCATCATCTCAGTCTCTTTACAACAGTTACTGCCTTCTTCTGTCTTTTCTTATCTTAAGTCCCTTTTCTTGTTTCTCCTCCTCCACTTGTAGCATCATGTGTGCACAGTGTGTGAGCGCCCATTTCAGGGCCACCCATTTTTTGAGCGAAATGGCCATGCCTATTGTGAGAGGCACTTTGACATGGTGAGGGAGTTAAGGACCAGCCCGAATGTTGTTTGCTTCCTCGTCTCCCTGCCTGGCTACCATCTACCGGCCTCCATACAGGGATTAAGTTTAAAAATGTACTGGTTGGTCTTAGAATCCAGATCACCTTAGATTAGTATTGTTATGCCAGATCATATATCAGCTCAGCTTAATAAAGTTAGTCACTTTCTGAACCGTTATAGACGGTTCATATTACAGGGAATGGAACAATGGAAATAAATCTGCTTGAAATTAAGTTTGATTTTACTATTCTTTGATAACCTTTCAAATAATTGGAACTTTTCTGATCCCATCTAGAATTTTGATTGTAAAATAATTCACTACTGGATATAGCTAACTTTTACAAATATCAACTTCCAGTTGCCCACAAGTGACACAAAATAAGAAAATAAAAATGTAATCAGGTTTGAGTTATCATGGTCTACATCCAGATATAATATGATGCTTTGTAAGTCAGTGTTCTAGAATATCATAATTGAATTCTGTCAAATTTTATATGTATTTATTTATTTATTTAAAATATATGGTATTTTTTTTAAGCGGTCAAAATTGTATGTTACTGTTCATTGATGTCTCCCATTCCCATTTGGAGGGTTAGGACACCTCACTTCTCGTTCACCCCGTCCTCTCTGTATGGATGCAGTAACAGGACATCTGGACTGAGTTGATGTGGTTTGTTCTGACCGTTCTGCTGACTTCAACGCTGTCTGAGCGTGATGATAGACTGACTGGACTTGTGGCTGTGCTAATCACGTACGCTTGGCTTTGGTTTTGCTTGCAGCATTTTGTGTGTGCTAAGTGTGAGAAACCCTTCCTGGGACACCGTCACTACGAGCGAAAGGGCCTGGCCTACTGCGAAACACACTACAACCAGGTAACACCCACCAGCTGGGGGAATATATTCTCTTGGTCTTCCAAACAAAGGACCGCTTATACCGCACATGAATAACATCGAACCAAGTATGCAAAGTACACTGAAAACTTGCTATTGATCTGAAAAGGGGAAAAGGTGGTACAAACTGGTATTACCAGTCTCGCCAGAAATGTCCCCACTCATCAGTACTGTAGCTACATCAGTTGCTGTTTGTCAGCAGAACACATCTGTGTGTTAAAATGGCATCAAAATTGTTGGGAGTTTGTTCTTCCTCTTTTTTTTTGGTTTCATTTTCTTGAATTTAAAAAATTTTAAAGTGTAATTCTAACGTATTGTAGCTTCAACTGGTGTTGTACAAAATTGTCCTTTCCTTTTAAAGAGTTGACACATCTGCATAACCATACCCAGGTGTTCATTGAATTCTCCGATATGTGGCCCTATTGACTACTGTAATCATCTCATTATGGCCATATGATAATAATGTTGCCCACCATGGATTAATACTGAAAAATATGGGAACACTGGAGATTACAATATATAATACATAATAATGAAAAAGATATATTAATAAAATGCTGCATGCACTGTCATCAGGCTTTATGTAAAGTCATAATGACGCAGCCCTGAGCTGCTTCCGTTTGGTTTGTGTGAATAACCAAAGGAGAACCAACTTAATGAGGATGTGTCTTTTGCATTGATATGGTGTGAGCTTTTATTTTGTGTCTTTGACTTTTGAAAACAGTATATTTACAAGCCAAGATAAACTCTGCTAACTTTCTGTTTCTCTGCGCTCATCACTCTCAGCTGTTTGGGGATGTTTGCTACCACTGCAATCGTGTTATTGAAGGAGATGGTGAGAAAACTCATTATTTACACACACAAAAAAACAGTAGTTTTAGGAAAGAGTGAAAGAGTGGCTATTGTGTAGAACTGTTGATGTTAGTACTCATGGGAGCAGTTCTAACTTTTTACTTCTGTTCTATATCGCACTGATAGATTTTTAAATTCTGGCTTCTTAATAGGGTGTCTTCTGAAAATTATTATCAGTTCACTATGTAATTGAAATTGTGTGATTAAAATGTGCAGTTGTGCCTCATTTTCCTTTTTTTCTTTCTTTTTCAGTGGTTTCTGCCCTTAACAAGGCTTGGTGTGTCAACTGCTTTGCCTGCTCTACCTGTAACACCAAGCTCACCCTTAAGTAAGTTGTAGTACGTTGTAAGCTACAGATGCACAATGTTTAAAAACTCTTTTTTTTATTTTGTAACTCAGTTAACTTTTATTACAAGTTCTTCTCCTTTTTCTGAGGTTTCTCTACATTCTTCTGCCTTGCTTCTAAGATGCTCTGCTCTTAGCTTTACCAGGCATTTTTTTCCTGATTCTCTCTGTTCTCTATGTGCTTTCTTTTTTTGTCCATCTCTCCTCTCCAACCACACTTCTGCTTCTCATTCCTGCCTTTCTCATCTATGGCCACCTGTCTCTCCTCCCTGCTTCATCAGGGAAAAGTTTGTGGAGGTGGATCTGAAGCCGGTGTGTAAACACTGCTATGAGCGCCTTCCGGATGACATGAAACGCAGATTGGCCAAACGCGAACGTGACTCAAAAGACAAGAAGAAGAAGTCCCTGATACCCATGTGTCTGTGATCCTTTCTTTCTCCTTTCTCCTCACTTCAACTGTTCCTCCTTTGGTCAGTGTCCAGCTTCTCTTCTCTTTTTGTTTCTGTTTCATTTTCTGTGCCACTTCTTGTCCTCACCCTGTCTTTTCAAGCCAACGGTGTGAGCAGAGATTTAGTAGGTGTATAGAAACTAAATGAACACATCTTTTTTTTTTTTTTTCCTTTTTTTTTTTCTCCCCCCCTCCTTTACTTCATTTTCAAACTTACCAAAAAACCTTTCACCTTTCCTCTCCACTT
>JBAMYA010000014.1:6671764-6708245 GCA_037176975.1 Arrhamphus sclerolepis | reverse complement strand
CTTAAAGCAGTGATATTGAACCATAACACTCTGCACCAACTGGTGACAGCAACCACTACTTCAGGCAGAATCCCAGTGAATGAACACATCTGCGTGACGTTACACTGAAAATGTTTAGCAACAAACCACCTCTGAGCAGGAAATGGCAATCAGGATTTACAATGGTGCTCCCTGAGCAAACAGGAAAATCAGATCAGTCACATGATGAAGGAAAGGCTTTGTTTCATGGATTTCGCTGTCTGGTGTAAAGGGTAAAGCATTAATCACTTCCGGCAGCTTGAAGAAATAGCAGAGGTTCCGCTGGATATGACGTGCACACCGGTCCTGGCAGCATTTTCACTCTTTGAAATAGAATGTGGTTAAGACGCAGCTGAGAAGAAGGGTTTAGAGAAAGAAATTAGGAATTTTAATCATTATGTAGCGTTACGTCAGTCATGTATTTCTTGAAACATCAAAGCCAAATTGTTTTCATTTAAAAAGGTGTAAATGTTTAAGCATCAAGAGTGTTTATAAATCAGTTCACTGCAGTGATTATAAATCCACAGAAGCAAACCTGTGTGTTCAGCCTGGGACGTACTCTATGGGACTAGATAAATATATTTATGGGTAGATGTAAACACTAAAGTGTAACATGCTTGGGTTGTACTTCAGGCCAAATTCAGAGCATAAGACCTCATTGTGTGACTGAGTGTACCAGAGTGCATCCACCAACCAGAGAATCAATTCACCCCTTTTTTTTTTATGCCAACAGATATTGTATTGGCACAGACATGAGTGTTGCAAAAGTGTCCTGTCCAGATCTAACGCCATATCTGCTTGTCCTTTCACCATAGGAATAAGTTTGTGGAGTTTGACATGAAGCCAGTGTGTAAGAAGTGCTACGAGAAGTTCCCCCTGGAGCTGAAGAAGAGGCTGAAAAAGCTGTCTGAAGCTGGTGCTCGGAAGTAAAGCTACGGCTGAGCAGCTGCAGGAGATGAGACGAGGCAGTGAAGTGGCTGTGCTCATGCTCGCCGCTGGCACTCATTCAAGATAGAATCTGTGTGTTTTATGTTACATTTAGGTTGTTATTTTAGTCGCACACTTTACTTTTAACACTTTTGCTCACAGCTGGAACAGGCTCGTCGCTGATTTTGTGTTCCTGAAGCTGGCAGGCGGCCTGACAGTCAAATTGCTGGTCAATCGGGAGTTTTACCTTTGACCTGTTAAGTGCCTTTTTGCTCAAATGCTTTTACTGTATGTGTTCATATATTTACTTATTTGACTGCTCAATATATATACTTCATATAAATATAAATACATGGTCCTATATTTAATAACAACATCAGGTTTAAAGCAGCACAAAGGACTTCATTTTCACATGACAATGTCAGTTTCAATTTCTAACCCTCACAGTCTCCCATCTCTGCTAAGAAACCTGCCAAAGTAATGTTGGGCTCCTGTCCCAGTTGTTTCTTGTGAAAACTGTGTAGCTGCAATGCTAAATCATGGTAGAGGCAGCTAAGAGACCCAAGAAAGTGATGACAGAAGAAAATTCAAGAGAGTGACAGAACAAGAGACCAGACATAAGTGAGTCTTGGACAGTGTTGTAAAAGTGACTAAACCTCCACGGCTACAGACGACCCAGAAGCTCCTTTGTGTTGCTTTAAGATACAAGCTGAAGAAATCTGACACAAAAGCTGAGAGGTTGTTCAGCTGCCAACTTGTTTAGTAATACCAAAAAATATAGTAAAACTAATGTTACTGCTACTTTTTTTAATATTATTGACTACACTCAAAGAAAGCTGAAAAAATATGGTTTAATTAAACGTGTATATAATTTCCAATGTTTTTTTTCTTTTTCAACATATACTTTTTGGTTTAGTCAATTTGTTGTCTTCGCTTATTGAAAATAACTTATGTAAAGTCTAAAATGTTTCACTTTCTTTGTGCATCAGTAATTTAATATCATGCTCTATGCAAGACTTATCTGTCACCTGTGATGTGTTGGATTGCTTTGTTACACTGTGTATGTGCTACACATTTTGTGACACATCTCTATGCTAACTCCCATTTCTTAGTGTTTATAATCTTGCTACATCGTGTTGTACTGGAACAACGCCCCCTAATGTGGTGTCAACAAACACCATAAGCTTCACAGTCAGGATTTATTGGGTGGCAACTGTTAACTCTGTGTTTGTCACGACATCATGGCTCGTGACACATGCAGAGACCGGATGGGGAAGTAATGTTGGATGTTAGAACGCTGCCTGTGTTGTTTGTAATCCGGTGAAAGTGATCCTCTTAAGGAAACGTACAAATTTCCTCAGGGCTCAGACCCACTTAGGAAAGAAAGCCAAAAAAAAGGTCTCAATCTGCATTTTATCTTAGGAATCTTTCTTTCCATGTGCAGTTTCAGTAATAATAATTGTAAAAACACATTCCACAATCTTATCATATTGCGTTTCGCCACTGTTGCCACGGCATATCCCCTGTCATGTAAAGGCATCCAGTGGACTGATTGTTGTGAGGCAGAACTTCAGCAGCACTATAAATAGTCCAGTACATAGTTTTATTTGATATGTTACTACCTGTGCTAAAGAGATGACTCTTCATAATTAGATACTCCTCTGACAGTGTGTTTTATCTTGGCAGTGTTCATGAAGAGATTCTTTCATGATGACACACCAAAGTGCATGTTTACTTGACTTGAATGGAATGCTATTTTTTCTGTATATCCAGTGCAGTGCTGTCAGCTCATATGAATAAACGTGTATGTCAGTACTCGCAGTGTGCATGTAGTCATGTTTCTGGTTTTAAATGTTTTACATCTCTTAAATTGTTGATAATATTCAATACCAGGTTTAACATTGAATGGTGTCTCAAAATTAACCAACTCCCACATCACAGCTAACACACTTTGTACCATTTTTGGGAAAAAATTAAATCTATATTTATGGAGTTAATACATTTTGTGATGTACCAAAATCTTGGATAGAACGTAAAGTACTGACATGTGATGAATGGTATGTATTATAATTCCATTTGTAAAGAACTGGTGTGGGGGGTTCCAGAGTAACAGCCCTCTTCTTTTTTTAAATACCTTTATTGAACTTGAACAATTAACAAACATTAGGAAGATTCAGGGTAGCATATCAAACAAGCACAGATATAGCATCAGGATAGTATCCTTACATACAATAAGATCCAAAACACGAGACGGAAAAATAAAGCTAATAATAAAGTTAATTATTAATAAAGCTAATAAGATGTAGTGGTATATTATAATTGAGAGATGTCTCAGGGAAAATGGTTATTGTTGTGATTTATGATTGTATTTTATATTATTATGAAGCAGCAAAATTCTGCTTGTGTATATAATAATCGAATTTAAAAGTTATTGTAACTTGTTACCTTGTCTCTTCTACTTAATTTTTAAATTTTAAATTATACTTTTATTCTGCACTCTTCATTTTTAATTTAATTAATACATTATTATTTATATTTTTTATGGAATGATTTTATTTGCCTCTTGTGATTTTATGTAGATGTAAAGCACTTTGAATTACCTTGTGTATGAATTGTGCTCTACAAATAAACTTGCCTTTCCTTGCCTTGCCTTGCGGGTATTCAAAGTACTAAATTACCAGAGAGGAATTACAGAGAGGTGTGCTGCTAAACTATGCTCGTGCAGTTTTTTTCAAAATGTACATGATATATTATCAATTTCAATAAATTTGGCAATAAAACCATAGACATTCTAATGTATATGAATAAAACTTTACAGGGTCCCAGAGTCCCACCCCTCTTTCAAAATACAGTAGGTAATAGAGCGTCACCTAGCTCCTATGTTCTCATTGGCTAGCAACTTCGATTCAAGTACCGTAAAGCCCACGTGACTATCTGCCGTTTGACGGTACTACTGAGACTGCGCATTATCGTCATGGGGAGTTAACGTGACGGAGCTAACATTAACGTCAGTGTTGTGAATATTTTGTGAACTCGTGATATTCTGTGCACCGCAGTCAGCTGCTATAGAAGTACTTTAGACGCGAAGCTATGCGGCGAAGTAAGGCTGAAGTGGACCGCTACGTTTCGTCGGTACAGAGTTCATCTCCGTCACTCAAAGAGGTGAGTTGAGCTCGCGGCTACTGTTAGCTTGGAGCTGCCATTATGTCAGTCCAGCATGTGACATCCAGCCGGCAAAAAAAGGTTCCGACTGGGGCGCATTTAGTAAACATTTATTACAATTCTACCCGGGAAGACGTGTTAAAAGTTTGCTTAAATATCGACTTTTATGTGACGTCTGTTAGCTCTCCCCGGCTAGCAGCAGCTAACCGGCTGTCCGTCGTCTTCACGTTCGGAAATGCGCGGCATCGGTGTGTTGAGGCAGAGGACGCCGCTCAGCCGTCGTACTTTTTATTTTTTTTATTGTAAACCACACTCTTTATTGGTTTCGTTTGTGTGGAACAACGTGGCTTTAGTTCCCTCCTTTTGACGGAAATATGTGTTGCTGAACCGTTCAAACTTAACGTTTTGGCAGTAACGTTAATTGCTTAACAAAGATTCATTAACAACACTCCTGTTTGGTTGTTAACTTAGCTGTATAGCCAATGGCAACAATATTTCACGAAGTTAAACAAATTTGATACTGTAAGACTCCACAACTATAGTTGTACTCATGGTCATTTTTTTCCTCTACTGATTGATCTGAGCAATATTTTCTAATGTTGTGTATGTAACAATAAATTTACATTTTAGTCTACTTAATGCATTTTGGGCTTTGTACTGTCTCGCGAGTTTTTTTACCTTTAATGTACCCTAGAACATTGTTGTGTTTTTGGCTTTTAATTTATAAACAATCAAACATTTTTAATATTATTGATAAAAAGAATTAAGAACAATAAAAAAAGCACAACCTTGCATGTATTAACGTTTTTTGTTTGTTCGCTTGTTTTAAGACTATTGTAGGCAACGTGGACTAAAGTACTCACGTCAAAGACCCTACACACAAAAATGTTCACATTGAAATCCATTCAAATCACTTTTGATCTGTTTCATAAATTTGTGATGTGTATTATTATGACTGATACTGTTTTGTTGTTGTTTTTTAATGGAGAAAAAAGTTCTGTTTCTTTTTTTAAAGCCTTTGTTTCTTGAGTGCACATGACATTTGAAATTAAAAATAAATAAATAAAAAGATCCATCCATATTAATAAATGTTGCTAATCTTTCACATATAACAAGCTGTGATAATCAAACCCTAAATAATCCAGCTTGCATTAAATATATTGAAAAGATGTCAATTATTGTATTTATTTATTTTTTTTAATCATAAAATGGAGTTTCACCGTGACAAAAAAAATACAATTTAATGGTTAAAAGTTTTGAAAATTCATCAATATTTGATATGTGTGATAAAGACTGATACTGGTTTAAAAATGTCAAAATGAAAGATCTTTTTTAAAAGTACATTTTTATAGCTTGTCTTTCTTACGTGCACATTTATGTGTGAAGGGACTTTAACGTAACCTTTTTTCAGAGGTCCATCTACAACTGAATTTCTGTGCTGTGGGAACAAATAAAAATTTGGTCTTATGTCATGAATGTAAACATATGTAGTGTGATTGGGTGGTGCCACAGCAGATTGCATTAAAAATAATAATCATCATAATCATTACAGTTTCTTTCAGTGAAGATCTCTTCAACACTAAAACTAGCCCAAAATGACAGAAAACACAACACTGGTGTTTATTTTTGTGTGCGCTAACACCCTTTTGTCTTTGCTTCCCCCCAACAGAAGCCTGTCAAAGGATTTTTATTTGCTAAGTTGTATTTTGAAGCAAAAGAATATGAGCTTGCAAAAAGGTGAGCAAATGAACATCTCCATTCCTCAAGTGTATCATCAAATCTCTCTCCCTTATGTTGAATGTGAGCTTGAACATTTTTTCATGCTCTTCCTAGGCATGTATCAGACTATCTCAAAGTGCAGGAGAGGGATCCCAAAGCGCACAAATTTCTTGGACAGCTCTATGAGAGAGAGGGAGACATCAACAAGGCAGTTGGATGTTACAAGGTAGAGGAAGCAAGCCTTTTGGAAGATTTAGAGGAAAGAAAAGGAATGCATGATACAGTGTGTATCCTGTAATAAAGCATGCTTCAAGTATTTAAAATGGAGGACGGGGTCAATAGTCTGCCACAGTTTCTGTGTTTTCACCTCTAGATTTTTTTTAAATATTTTTTTAGTTAATGTTATGAGCTTTTGACATGTGTGCATGTACATAAACTCAGCTGAAAATGTATGCATTGATACCTTCAGGTCATTGTCTGCTCTCTGTGATGCTTTTTAGTTTTCACCTCTTTTCTTTCTTCCACTGTTTGACTAATATTTATTCACCTTGGTGTTCGTTTAGCGCTCGGTGGACTTGAACCCAGCGCAGAGGGACTTGGTACTGAAGGTGGCCGAGTTACTGGTCAATAAGGAGGAATGTGACAGCAGAGCAGAATTTTGGGTGGAAAAGGCTTCAAAGCTTTTACCTGGCAATCCAGCAGTTTTTAACTTAAAGGTGAGGGTGCTTTTCTCTTGCAACACCTTTTGAGATTTCAAGCATACGTCGATTCTCAATTCCCAAACTATTTAGTCCAGTTTAATGTATACTATGACTAAATTGATTTGCTGTGTTCGGTTATATCTTAAAGTTTTATAACTAATTATTTTTGTGAGTTGTAGATCCGGTGCAGGAAGGAATTGCATACTAGTTAAAGCTGGATGCCACACTTAACTCCATGTGTAAATGTTTTTCTATATACAGGAGTGTCTGTTGAGTCGTCAGGGCCAGCAGGGCTGGAACCAGTTGTTCGACCTCCTCCAGGCAGAGCTTGTAGCACGGCCATCTGATGCCCATGTAAATGTGAAGTTGGTTCAGCTGTTCTGTCAAGATGGTCGGCTGGATGAAGCTGTTAAGCATTGCCTGGCTGCAGAGAAAAGGGGCTTTCTACGCCACAGCCTGGACTGGTACACCGTGGTGGTGCACACGCTGCAGGTCAGGACAGATTTTCCTTTTTGTAGGACAGCAGTTTATTAAGTTTGAGCTTCTTTTATTTGTACGCTTCTGTTGATTACATTCCTTATCTTTAAATGTAATCTGTTAAATGCAATTCTTAAAAGTGGATGATCTTTGTTTCAGGAGTATCTGGCGCAGCCCAGCGTCTCCAGTAATGAGAAGATGTGCCGACGTCTTCAGAGAGAAGCACTGTTAGCACACTGCAGCCTGCTGAGAGTCACACTTCGTGAGAGCAGTGTGCAGCAGAGCCTTGATGCACTTAGAGGGTAAGTCTGGTCTAAGTTTCACCTGTGAAATGATCTCCAGGGCTCTAGAGTGTGACCAATTTGGTCGCATGTGTGACCAAATTTCTGGATGGTGCGACTACAGAATATCTGAAGTTGCAGCAGTGCGACCAGCCGTTAGAGGATTGGGAGTCTCTCCCCTGTCTTTTCCACTAAGCTCACTGAGCTACATAGCAGGTAACATGGTGATGTAGTGACATGTCTTCTGCCCCTCCCATCTCCAGAAATACATTCAAGCAGCTCTGGATGGAGAGGGATGTAGAAGTTCGCTAGCTTGTTGTTTAATATGCTGCTAAAAAGAAACCAAAATTGTTTTAATCATTGTTCCAAGTAAAGGAAAAAAAAAAAATTCTTTGATGACGTTCGTATTTTGATAGCGTTGTTGAGTTGCCTTTCCAATGCTGACGGCCAGCTTCCTCCCACAGTCCAAACACATGCATGTTAGGCTAATTGGTGTTTCTGGAGTAGGCATGAATGAGAGTGTTGGTGGACGTTTGTCTAAATGTGGCCATGTGATGGACTGGACACCTGTCCAAGTGTATCTGCCTTTACCTGAAGACAGCTGGGTTAGACACCAGCTGAAATAAACTTTTGATAATGTATGGATTTATTTTTTACGAGCATTTTTTTCCCCCTTGAAATGTTGCTTAAAACCCCAGAAAACAGGTCAGATATAGCTCTGTCAATGTTCACTGAAAGAATAAAAATACTTTAAAAAATATTTATATTATTATTATCACAAAATTCTATCAAACTAAACCATGATTTTTTTTGAATTGTTAAACCCCTAGCTCTTCTGTTGCAAGAGGCAGGTGGCCACATTGTGCCTTTTTCACTGTATGTACACGTGCTGGTCCTTCCTGTCTGACCTGCAGTATGTGAAAGAGGTTTCTCTGTGCAGAAGAGGATCAAATCAGACACTAGAGCATCCCTTTATTCTGACACTGATAAAAATCAATGTGGAGGGGCCAAGTCTGGAGGACTCTGATGCTAGAGAGAGTGTGGCAAGCTGGTTTAGTCAAGACCAAAGATCAAGAAGGCCAAACTACAGGAGTTGGTCATCCGAGAGAAATGTGACTGCAATGGAGGATAGTCCAAGAAAGAACTTTTATGGTGACCAGATTGTTAAACATTTACAAGTCAATAATGCCTATATGGACAGTGATTTTAAAAGAAAAGAGAGAGAGAAAAAAGTAAACCTGTAAAACTGTGGTGTTAAATGTTAAATAAGGTTGAAAGGTAGGTGCACCTAAGGAAGAAAAAAAGTTATGCGGACCACTGCCGAAAGTTACGCTAGAGCCCTGATCTCTTTAGTCTGTTTTATTTTTGTGAGATAATTTCATACCAAATCAGTATTTCCCCTTCTGCAGAAGTCAACTACACCTTAAAGGAATACATGTATCAATCATGTATTTGTTTTTGACATATGTAAAATTACATATATGGGAGATGCATGTAATTTTTCTTTAATATTGCTGCATTGTGAAGTATTTAAAGTTGCTTTTTATGTTCAAAGTTCAGTCTCAGTGCAGCAGCTGTGTCTACTCTTTTGAATTACATCTCCTGTTTACCCCTTTATTGCAGAATGTGAAACTGAATCAAGATAATGCTATGACAGTATTTGTCTTTTGTCTTTTTGTTCAGTTTTGACCGAGCTATGCAGACACTGAGCATCACTGCCAGTCGCCATGCAGACGATCTTTGTGAGGTGTTTGTGGAGATGAGAGGTCATCTCTACTTGCATGCTGCAACGCTGCTGTTAAAGCTGGCTCAGGATCGGCAACAGGCCTGGAGGGCCGTCATTGACCTGGCTGCTCTGTGCTACCTGCTGGCATATCAGGTACTCACATCAGCTAACACTAAGAGGTCCACTTCTGAACTGAATTCACATCACTAGCAGGGTTCCCACGCATCCTGGAAAACCTGGAAAATGATTGACCAATTTTCCTGTCCTGGGAAATATATGCAGGGATTAAAATTTTTCAGCACCGTGCCAGATCTCTGGCGTTTGACTATGATGCAGGGAAAAAAAAAAAACGAAACAAAAACACAAAATAACACGCTATCTCCGAGTGGTCTTGAACACAGCATCCGCGGTACCTGTTTTTGTGTGTTGTGCTCCAAGAAGCTAGTCTATGCAACTAGCGGCAACAAAGCTCTTCACCATCACGAAGGAGACGTCAGGCATAAAGCAGCTGTCCGTGCACTCCAACACACAAGCCATTTGCTAGGAACAACAGCCACAGCGGATGTAGCGCCCCTGATGACCGAACTGTATTTATTTCATATTATTCAGTTTACCACTTCTTGGAGCACTTTACTGTTTTTGTTTTTTCTTTTTTTCTTTTTGCTGTTGTTAAAATGAACTGCCTCCGTAAAAATGTTAGAGGAGAGAAGTCAAGACCCAATGTGCAAAAACACCGTGATGCACCATATATCAGCACAAGACCCAATGTATTGTATTTCCTATAACTTAATTTGCCATTGTTTTGAACAAAATGATGGAAAGTTTCAGTTTATGTTTTTTGGATAAATTGCCCTTTACTGAATTAAATGGTTGTTAAATGAATCAGATTAATTAGCTTGACAGATTTTCATATGTTTTCACTTATAACGTAATTACCTTTACTTTCTAAAATTCACATTTACATTGTAGGTCATCTTGTATATTACCAAGCACAGTGGCAAATAATTGTTTGCCAAATTGCCTATAATGTGTATGTGCTGGATTCACTGCACCCTTGCTCCTTGGAAAAAAGTTCAGGCTCAGGATTTTTTTTTTTTTTTTTACTTTAAGCCCTGCATATGGAAAACTAAAAAAAGTTCAAATGTCCTGGAAAGGGGTTAAATTGTCCTGGAAAATTATTTCTCCTCTCCCTGCCTTGTGAGCCACTGAGCATGCATATCTGTTGTCAGCTTATCTTCTGGCAACATTCAGGCACAGCACTTCTCTGTTTCTAGCCAGCGCAGCGCCCCATGTGACGGTACCAGCCAATCAAATTTGCATTTCCGCTTAGAGCAGTTCTGCAACCCAGTGCTTCCAGTTGACTTTGTCTCAAGATTTAGTGACTTTTCAGACCCTACTAAGGAAGATCAATGAATGAAAACAACTTCAATAAGAATTCTGTTGTATTTAAATACTGTGTGTGCGCGCAGATGGAGAGAAGACATTGAGAGAGATTAACAACTTTTCATGCAGACTTAAACTCATTAACTTTCAGTGAAAGTATTTGTCAACAGAGTGATATGCTCATAGAGACGACAGGGAAGAGGGGCACCCTGAAAATGAGAGAACAATAATTAATACATGTTCATTTGAACCGCTCGCATTTCATATTTCCACTGTTGTCAGCATAAATTAATGTGATTAAACACGACTATCATGACAGCTATCAATAGTCAATTTGACTTTATTTTGTTGTTTTAAAAATTCAAATGTAATTCAAAAGGCTTGACTGGTTGACTTAAACAGAAATAGTAACTTTGATTCTTTTTTCTGGTCCCCCATCAGGTCCCCAGACCAAAGGCAAAGATGACCAAAAGAGACCCGTCAGCCCCACAGTTTCTGGAGCTGCTGGCTAATGACCGTCAGAGTCAGGCTGGACACATGCTGTTCAGTCTGAGCTCTGATTCATCAACTTTAATCAGAGAGGTGAGTACTTGTGTTCTGTTTCGGTTCAAACCTCATGGCTGAGCTATAAAGACTTTATTAAACTGGCTCTTTTCATCAGTGTTCCATGTTGTTGTGTAGACATTGTCCAGACTCTGGGAAATGGTATACATTGTAAAAATAAATAAAAACAAATGGTGAGGAAGATTGTTGGGAACAAATATGATTGATAAACTGATATTTTGATGACATTTTTATTAACTGTCTTGTGTGTGTGTGTAGGTGGTGGAGGCATTTGGGAATCGTAGCGGCCAAGACTCTCTTTTTGAACTTCTGTGGGGTCCACAGGCCTCCACTGGATCTTCCTTTATTGCCAACGATGACATTCACTCCATTAATTCAGTGGCTCCAGAGCTCTCTCAGCTGGCCAAATGTGACACTGGTAATAAGCTAAGACGCTTTCATAAACGGTAAAGAATCCAGAAGTTGTAACTTTCAGCTACATTTTTAACTTTGCTGCATCCTTTGTAGGCTCCATCCTGTTACACATGGGGGATTTGCAACATCTGAGCTGGTTAGGGCTACAGTGGACACTTCTGGGTCAAAGGTCACCCATGCGGGACTGGCTGCAGCAACTCTTTCCTAGGCTCACACTGGAAACCTCAAAGTTGGACACCAATGCACCAGAGTCGATCTGCCTGCTGGACCTGGAGGCAAGTTAGCATTGTGAAAACAGAGGTCTTTCTTATGGGAAATAATCAGCCAGGTCATGATGGATAAAAGTGTCTCTCAGTTGTATTCAGTAGGCCAACATCAGCCCTTTCACTTTATTGATAGGATTTTTGCTACTTAGTCTCACATGTGAGCTGATGTTTCTCAAATGTCTGTTTTCTGTCTGGTTCTGTGCATCCAGGTGTTTTTATGTGGTGTGGTGTTCTGTAGCCACTGCCAGCTTCAGGAGAGGGCAAAGATCAGCAGTGATGTGAATCAGCAACAGCAGCAGCTCTTTGAGCCTCGCTGCCTTCCTCTTCCTCTGCTCCGTCTCTTGACCACTGAAAGGCAGAGGGAGTGGTGGGACGCAATCTACAGCCTCATTCACAAACGAGCAGTGTGAGTATCAGCTGCTCGGGTCCATGTAAAATTCAATACATTAAGAATGCTAGTGCTGTCAATCTTAAAACCCACTCAGAGTGATTCATATGAAGGATAATAGCCACTTTCCCTAGGATTTCCAATCAAAAGCCATAATCTGCTCCCTCTTGAAAATCGCAGCAGCAGCAGCAGCTGAACTTTTCCAGTTTCCAAACTTGATGCCATGATACTACACCTGTGTTGTGACAGTTTCAACCAGTTTTACTTCTTCGTCCTGGCAGTATTCATTAAGTGACACAAAAAGCATAAAATAAAGTGTTTGTATTACTGTAATTATTTGAAATTCAAATATCTAATATTGTTTTGGTTGTGTTGTCCCTCTGCAGTCCAGGGACGTCAGCCAAGTTGCGTATGATCGCACAGCATGGACTGAACACTCTGAGGGCCAGAGAGAAACATGGGCTTCAACCAGCGCTGGCCATCCACTGGGCTCAACGTCTCAGTCAAACGGTACACACAAACACACTGCCGCATCAGCTTAGTGAATTCCCATCAACAGCAAACAAAGAATTTGTCATGTGCTCTGGTTCTCTCAACATGATACAGGGACAAAATAGTTGAGTTTTTATCAAGTAAGTTGGGGTTCATTTTGAGCATCTATTAGAACATCTTAACTCGTATCACATAAAGGAGGAAAAAAAATAGTGCATGAGGAAAGCGTTTGTTGCCTGGGCACTAATTTTTCTTAAATCTTTTTTTTACAAAGAAATTGGCTGGTTCCTCTGGATTTGTATTATTGGCACAGAAGAAATGTCTGGATAAGGCATACAACCAATCAGAGAAATGAAGCATGTGACAAAGCCAGAGCAACAACTAGACTGTTTAAAAAAAATTAAATAAAATAGACATCCAAAATTGCATGCTGTGGAATAGAAATGAATGTTGGTTTTGCAGTAAAATTGCTGATTCAAGGTGTTTTATAGCATCTGCAGCTATCTTAAATGGCTTCTGTAAAGCCTGTCCCTACCCTGCTGTGACTGGTTCTGCACCAGTCAAAATGGCTGTGACTGGGAGCAGTACCAGACCCATTTCATGGGAGAAAATTCCACACAGTGAAGAGGTATGGCTGGTCAAGCTACTCTGCTGCATTAGCATCATTCTGGCTGTAAACCTGATCCATTTTGAAACATTATTGCCTGATAGATCTTTCAGACAGATCCATCCAGCACAGATTAAAATCTGGGAACCCCTGCAGCATGAATAACAGCAACGCTTTAGTGTGTTGTGACTGGAGTGTGCTGTGTAACAAAAATGGTTATGGTGTGCAACACAAATGAGAATCCCAGTCTGTCACAGCTTTTGTTCAGAAACACGGCAAATTTGGAAAAGGAGATGTCAGGGAATTGCTTTAACAAAATTATGGAACGGTTGCCAAGGATAAAATTTCTCCGCAGACTAGTAGCACTGTATAGGATATAGTTATTTGCAGTAAAATTGTTTAAATCCTCTGCAAAAGAAGCTTCTACAAGCCTCCATTTTTATGCTTTTTTTTGTTTGTTTTGTTTTTATATTGTTTACTTTTACAAGTTTTTTGTCTATGCAACGAGAGCCTGAGAGAAACGCTGTTTCTATTCTCTCTATTTGTTCATGTGGTAGAATTGGCAGTGATGCGGACTTTGACTACAAAAAGAATTTTAAAGTTATTGACACATTAAAATCCCTTTTAAAACTAAGCATGGAAATAGGTGGATGTAACCATAGGTGAGAGAGCGCCATGTGGGGAGACGGCCGTTCCCAAGTCTGGCAACTTTTATGAGCAGTTGGTATTTGGAATATGAAATGCTAGATACATAAGACAAGAGCAGTCAGCTCCACTGAGAATGAATTAAAGGTTAGATGTCTTGATGTGTGCCATTTAATACCAGTGAGTCTTCATAATTTTAATGGGATTCAAAGGTTTGTCTGAAAGTAGTATCTATATCATTTATGAACCTAGCAGTCATTTCCACACAGGCTGCATAGTCAGATAACAAGTGTGCAGCAAACATTGCTATACACTGTGCAGATACTTGTGCCTTCACAGCTGCTCCTTGTTGTTGTGCAGCTGCTGAACAGGATTAAGTGTAAGATGTCCAAACATCCATATCTGTTGCTTCCTCGACCATATGTCATTTTGTGTTTGCAGAAGGATTTGCAACAACTGAAAAAATGGGTTCTGTATATCATTTCTGCATTAAACTAATGTGAAGCGCTTGTCATTTCCTCCGTTAAATAACAGGGAGATGGAGTGAACTCATACTACGACCAGAAAGAGTACATTGGACGCAGTGTCCACTACTGGAGAGTTGTTCTCCCACTGCTGGAAAAAATCAGAAACAGACGCAGCATACCAGAACCCCTCGACCCCCTTTTCATACATTTTCCTTCCAAGGATATTCAGGTTTTTCTCTAATTCCCATTTTTAAATCAAATTTTTGATACAAGTAGTGAAGTCTCAAGTCTTGTCTTGACTCTTAACCCACTCTGTCCATGTGCATTTGTGTTCGTCTTCAGATTTCTTCTGTGAAACGGTATGAGGAGGAAGCTAAAATAGCGTATGCTATTTTCCTTGACATTGAGGGCAAAACAGAGGAGGCAATCGCCACCTTGGAAAGCATCAATAACATGTCGTCCACCTGGCATTTAGCACAGGTAAATAATGACTAACTGTTCTATTAAAACCTTGAATGCCTATTCAAACTCTTATGGAAACACTCTTAGGGACCAGCGGTGTATTGGTCTGTATTTTATATTTTGGTCCATCACAACATCTTACTCTGTAAAATTTACTGCTTTACTACTTTTACTCAAAGGCTAAATTGAAGCTATATAACCACCCAGGTAATTTAAACAAAACAAAAACAATGTGACATTTCACACATTAGTTTGCAGATAAGCTGTTGGGATTCTTTACTTAGCTTACAGAATAGTCAATATTGACATTCACGTGGGCCACCCTGTGTTGTGTATTTTTATTTTAACAATGTACGGTAATTCTGTGGCAGATCTATCAGCGGCTGTCAGAGGAGGCCAGCAATGGGGTCGAGGAGACCCAAGACAGATGCATTACGTTTCTGAGGAAGTTCAGGACCTATCTGTTAAAGATCTACAATGCCAATGCAGATGACATTGATAAGGTTGGTCCTAGTTATGAACTAAAAGAAACAATATAAATGTTTATATTTGTATTTTTTTTTGTTTGTTTGTTTTAATGCTTAATAGAGTGTTGTATCCAATTTCTTCTTTTTGTGCGTCAGCTACCAGTGGCCATGGAAGAAATTGTTGATCTCCTGAATGATGTAAACCAGCAGCTGGGGGAGGGTGAGGAAGACATAGATGAGGACGAGAACGAAGTGGACCATCAGAGAGGGCTAGCTCACTCCAGTCCTATTCGTCCCACAGAGACCAGTTCAGCCATATCCCACATTAAGTTTTCTACGCCCTCTCCAAATAAAATCATTGTCTCCCCTTCCAAAAGGCTGGTAAGTGCAGATTACTGTTTTTTCTTCTTCTTTAAATTCATTCTAGATTTCAGTTAAACAACAACCTTGCATAATTTTTCTCAGATTTCTCCAAAGACACCACCTCACTGGGTTGAGGACCAAAAAAGTCTCCTTCAGATGTTGTGTCAGCAAGTTGAAGCCCTCAAGGTCAGAGCTGGAGTTCCAGAATTTCACAGAAATATATTAATAATTTTTACAACTTTGTGTCATTTCATTAGCAAATCAAACAGTTCAGTACCAAGTGGCTTTAAATTACTGTTTTGTGTTTCCTTATATGCTTATTAAATCCCTGTTTTTCAGAATGAGGTTCATGATTTGAAACACAATGCATCAGTGAGTGCAGGCTCTCCTCATCATAGGATGTATGGGGACAGCTACAGGCCAGAGGGCATACAAGAACCTTTTACCCCAGTCCAGTCCTACCATGGAGCCCCCCTAACAGGTTGGTGTGCCAAATAGATCTAATATATTTTAAATGCTTGTTTAAAAAAAACAAAAAACAGTTTTATTAAACCCCCTTACCTTATTTTTTCTTCTGTCTGAAGTGGCCACCACAGGCCCTTCTCTGTATTACAATCAGTCTCCAGCTTATAACTCCCAGTATCTTCTACGTCCTGCAGCAAATGTAACCCCCACCAAGGTAACTAGAATTTTAGTCTGGGTTTATGGTCATATACTTGCAGATTATGTTGGGTAATATTTTCTTTTTGTTCTTTATTCACAAAGGGCCCAATGTATGGTGTGAATCGTATGCCGCCCCAGCAGCATATGTATGCTTACCAGCAGCCCACTCACACACCTCCATTGCAGACAGCCCAAACCTGCATCTACCCTCCTCAAGATCAAGTGTTTGGTGCCCCTCGTCGATTTGAATCCCCAGCCACAAGTCTGCTTTCACCATATAGTGAGGAATATTATGGCCAGAGTGTTACTCAACAGACCACTAACCCTCCCTTGCCTGAACCAGGCTACTTCACCAAGCCATCTGTAGTTCCTGTTCAGCCTCCAAAGAGCATCGAGGGGAAGCCTGTGGACTTTGGCAAGCTCTCCTTCAGCCAGCAGGCTCCTGCTGAAGTGCCCAAAGTACCTAGTTTTGGTGCAGGAGCAGTTGTCCAGTCAACACCTTCAACTGCTTTTAAATTTAATTCCAACTTTAAGTCCAATGATGGAGACTTCACTTTCTCAGCTTCTCAGTCCAAGCATGGTGAAAGTTTACTGAGCCTACTCACATCAGACATTCCTACAAAAACAGAAACTGTTCCAGAGAAACCACCTTCCCAGGAGCAGCCCCCCAGCCAACCAGGTATCTTTACCTTTGGCAATAAAAATATTACAAGCTTCTCATTTGTTGATTCTGCACAAAACTCATCCAGTGGAAGTCTTTTTGGGAAGGCAGAGCAGCCCTTTACATTTGGGGACGTTTCCAAACCAGTGTTCGGAGTTGCCAAGATTACGACAGAAGAGGAGAGGGCTGTGGAGAGTGACAATGATAGCACACATGCTGAGGATGATGAAGATGGGCCTCACTTTGAACCTATTGTACCTCTGCCTGATAAAGTGGATGTGAAAACAGGGGAGGAAGAGGAGGAGGAGATGTTTTGCAACAGGGCAAAGTTGTATAGATTTGACACAGAGACAAAAGAGTGGAAAGAACGGGGAATTGGCAATGTTAAAATCCTTAAACACAACACTAAAGGGAAGGTCCGCCTCTTGATGAGAAGGGAGCAAGTTCTTAAGATCTGTGCAAACCACTACATCACTTCTGATATGCTACTCAAACCAAATGCCGGTTCTGACAAATCCTGGGTGTGGAATGCCATTGATTATGCAGATGAAGAGCCTAAGCCTGAACAGCTAGCCATCCGCTTCAAAACAGTAGATGAGGCATCTCTTTTTAAAGCCAAGTTTGAGGAAGCCCAAAAAATAGCACTCACATCCCCAGAGAGCCAGCCAGAGAAGAAAGGGGAAAGCCCAAAAGCTTCAGAATCACTGGCAGCCCAGTTTGCACTGAAAGAAGGGGAATGGGAGTGTACCGTGTGCTGTGTACGAAATAAACCCACAGATGTGCGGTGTGTGGCATGTCAGCATCCAAATCCCCAGTCAGCATCCACAGCAGAAATTCAGGCTGTTAGTGATGCCAAAGGAAGTGCATTCACTTTCAAATTTGGTACAGATTCATCAAAACCAAATGCATCTGGCTCGACGTTTACTGGTTTTGGGGGTTTTGGAGCCTCAATACCCACTTCATTTACATTTGGCACCAGCTCCTCTAAACCCACTGACACGGCAGCCAGTGCATTTAGCTTTGGCTTTGGGTGTCAGGAAGCCAAGAAGGCTGAGCAGTGGGACTGTAACAAGTGTTTTGCAAAGAATGAGGCTTCTGCGGACAGTTGTGTTTCTTGTAAAACTTCGCAAACTGCTGCCAAAATAGCTGTCACGGCACCAGCAGTTGATGCACCAGCAGCTGATGCACCAGCAGCTGATGCACCAGCAGCTGATGCACGAGCAACGCAGTCCTCTTCATCAGTCATTGATTCTGTGTTAAGTGCACAGTTTGGCAAGAAGCCAGGTCAGTGGGATTGTGATGTATGTGAAGTAAGAAATGAATCATCTGCCGATAAATGTGTTGCCTGTAATAGCCCAAACCCAACTGCAAAACCAAAAGACGGAGATTCAGTTGCATCAAATCCACCAGCTGCATCAGGATTTTGGATCGGTTTTGCTAAGAAAGTTGGCCAGTGGGACTGTGACACCTGCCTGGTGAGAAATGACGGGTCAGCAGCCAATTGCATTTCTTGCAATGCCCCCAACAGTAACCCCTCTTTAGAGGCCATGTTTGGCAAGAAGGAAGGACAATGGGATTGTGACACTTGTCTGGTGAGAAATGAACCATCTGCCAATAAATGTGCATCATGTCAGACCCCAAATCCCAATGCTAAAAGCACAAGCAGCTCTGTTTCCTCAGCCTCCACCTTCAGTTTTAGCTTTGGAGCTAAGAGTTCATCAAACCAGCCTGCTGGAACTGGATTCAATATACCATTTGGAAGTGGGAGCCCTTTTCAGTTTGGTCAAAAGGAAGATAAAAGCTCAGCTGATTCTTTCAAATTTGAAGCTTCTAAGTTTGTACCTACTTCCTCTGCTTCATCAGGCTTCTCTTTTTCAATGCCAATTCCAGCTGGCGGCTTCAAGTTTGGCATTCAGGATCCTCCAAAGGATTTATCCTTATCTGACAAACAAGCACAATCAGGGTCAACCTCCAGTTTTCTTAAAAACATAGCTGACAAACACAATGAGAAAGAAAATGTGTCCAAACCTTCAGAGGAGCAGACGGAACAAAATCAGAATTCCTTATTTGATGACAAAAACATGTTCAGTTTTGCAGACTTGGCTAAATCTGGGGAGGACTTCCAGTTTGGTGACAAAGATCCCAATTTCAAAGGCTTCTCAGGGGCTGGGGAGCAGGTGTTCTCATCATTCCAGACGCCCACAAAAACAGATGCCTCAAATGAGCAAGAGGATGATGGGATGTATAAAACGGAGGAAAATGATGACATTCAGTTTGAACCAGTGATCCAGATGCCTGACAAGGTGGACCTTGTAACAGGGGAGGAGGATGAACAGGTTCTGTATTCTCAGCGCGTCAAACTGTACAGATTTGACTCCAGCACTAGTCAGTGGAAAGAACGTGGTGTTGGAATCCTCAAATTCCTCAAAAACACCACCAATGGTCGGTTAAGAGTGCTTATGAGAAGAGAACAAGTTCTAAAAGTATGCGCTAACCACTGGATCACAACCACCATGAACCTTAAGCCACTGGCAGGCTCAGACAAAGCATGGATTTGGATGGCCAATGACTTCTCTGATGGAGATGCTAAACTGGAGCAGTTGGCTGTCAAATTTAAAACCACAGAGCTCGCTGACGAGTTCAAAGAGAAGTTTGAAGAGTGCCAGAGACTTTTATTAGATATTCCCCTGCAAACCCCCCACAAGCTGGTGGATACAGGGAGAACAGCGCACCTCATTCAGAAGGCGGAGGAAATGAAGTCTGGCTTGAAAGACCTGAAATCGTTTTTGACAGATGATAAAACAAAGATCAAAGACGATGACACCCAGGGAGACATTACAACGTCCGGTGACGTTTCAAGCCTTGTAATCAAGTCTCATGGTGAAACCACAGGCCCTACCTTGGAGTGGGATAACTACGACCTAAGAGAAGATGCTTTAGATGATACGGCCGATTCGTCTGTCTATGCCTCTCCCATTGCCAGCAGTCCCCTCAGAAAGAACCTCTTCCGCTTTGGGGAATCCACTGGTGGGTTCAGCTTCAGCTTCCAACCTGGCATCAGCCCCTCTAAGTCTCCTGCTAAGCTTAACCAGAGCAGAGCCTCAGTGGGTACTGATGACGAGCAGGACACAACTCAGGATGAAGAGCGGGATGGCCAGTACTTTGAGCCTGTCGTCCCATTACCTGATTTAGTAGAGATTTCTACAGGAGAAGAAAATGAACAGGTGGTCTTCAGTCACAGAGCCAAACTGTATCGATACGACAGAGATGTGGGACAGTGGAAGGAGAGGGGTATTGGAGACCTCAAGATCTTGCAGAATTATGACACCAAACGAGTAAGGTTGATAATGAGGAGAGACCAGGTTCTTAAGATCTGTGCCAATCACTGGATCACAGCAGCCATGAGGCTGGAACCTATGAAGGGTGCAGAGAAGGCTTGGGTCTGGAGTGCAATGGACTTTGCAGAAGAAGGAGAGGGAACGATTGAGCAGCTGGCATTGAGATTCAAACTGCAAGACACTGCAAATACTTTTAAGCAGGTCTTTGAAGAGGCCAAGACTGCACAAGAAAAAGAGGAGCTCATGACTCCGGTGACGGTACGACTTGCTGCACCACAAGAAAGTGGAACATCAGGAGCTGCAGACACTTCTACGACCGTATGTGGCAAGGCAGCTATCGCTGTTCTGGAAGAAACAACAAAGGAGCGTACAGAGCTTTCTCCCAACAGTAAACTATGTGCAGCTGCATCTCAGAGTCCAGTCAATCCCAACAAGACTGTGGTGTCTCCCCCCAAATTCGTCTTTGGCACAGATACCCTTCAGAAGATTTTTGGCACTCCCAAATCTCAGTCGGAAACTCTGACAACTGCATCTGGCTTGAAAGCCAGCGATTCTGGATCTTCTCCCAAGGCTTCACCTGCAGCTCCTGCATTCAAAATGCATACAGGTAAAGACAATGTTTTTTTCTTTCCTCTTCATCTTTGCTGGCACTCATCTTTTTTTATTTTATTTTATTTTATTTTTTCAATAATTATTAGGAGCTGTTTTACTTCTCCCAGTTTCTTTATGTGCATCCAATATACTGCAATTACATTGAACACTCAGGATAATTATTCCAAAGCTGTTCTGGTAACTTTACATTCAGTCACACATTTTCACACAGCAATAATAGTTTACACTTGAAACTTTTTGCTATTGTTTTCTGATAACATCAGCCTCACAATTAGTTTCTCTTCGCCCAACAACCTATTATCCCTCAGGGCTGGATTTTAGGCTTTTCAAAGATAACCCAATGGCTTTTTGGACCAGCACACCCACCAACCAATTTGAACCCCCAGGTACTCTGATTACTGCAGTGTGTGTTAACACCCCTCAGCTGTCAACTGGCTGACCCCTACTACTACTAGAACAACCCATAACCTGGATGCACGGAGTGGAAAAGCAGCAAAGCTAATGTCTTGCATGTTTAGTGTGTTAAAGTTCAGCTTTTATTGCTGGTAAAAAAAAAAAAAAAGAAAATTAGTGATAAGGCTGCACTTGTGACACAAAATCTGGACTTACTTGAACACAAATATATTCACAACATTACATTAGATGTTTTCATTTTGTAGCTCCAAAATTTATCAGGGTCGGTTTGAAAAGGTGTGTAAGGCAGCTACATGATTTCATGAAAAACATTAACCTAATTAAAGTTAAATATTTGAATTTACAAGAGCCTTCTATTTTTGAACAGAATAGCAAATATTACATTTGTCATTTTTTTCAGTTGGTCTGTGGTGCACTTTATAGTAACTATGTGTGACTAAGTGGTTTATTTTGCTCAAATACAATGTTAGTTATTATAGGTCTATATTTTCTACCCCTTCTTGACAGCACAACTTCACTTATTTTTGAGGTGTGAGAGTAAAGTTTTAATTTCAGTTTCTTTTGTAAAATCTCCTTAGATTTTACATTATACTTAATGCATGTGATTTGGATGTTTTTGTTAGCTATCCCCTATGCATCCATTGAAAAAACATGAAACCTAACTGACCAATGATGCTAAAATATAAGTATTTTAATGTCATATTAACCATTGTTAAATACAGCAATTGCTATGACCAGACAGCTGTTCATCAATAAAAAAAATAGGGTTTTGAGCAACAGCAGGAAGTACCTCAGTACAAATTGAATGTCTTTCGAATGGTGAGCTGAGCAGAGGTGTTTCTTCTATGTGGTATCCAAACGTCACACATGCCATTTTTAGTGCAGGGTGTGAAGCAACAGTGTGAAATGTAATACTCTTCCTGTTCCAACTTCTATGCATATCAGGAAAGGCTAACTGGGTTGAAGCTCGTATGAGACTACAGAAGTTACAGTTGGAAACATGGTTGCGCAACATTAAACAACGCTGTCTAAAAAGAAAACGTAAAGAATGCTGTCAAAATGTGCCTCTCACTGTAGCAAATCGCATGCATACTTTTCATTATGCCATGCATGAGATTTTTCTTGTGTGGGTGTACCTAACACTTGTTTGCTAAAGCAATAATAATACAAACATTTTTGATTCATCTCCTCTATGCAACTGTATCCAGAATGACCTAATATTGTTTACTGCTTTTGTATGTTTCTGTCACAGGGTCACCTCAGGCAGCAAGTGGCAGCTCAGGGTCCGATGATGACTCTGAGGTGGAGGTTGTGTATGTCAGGGAGCCCACTGCTGAACAAGCAGCTTTAGCCAAGAGACTCTTGCTACCACTCACCTTCTTCTGCTATAAAAATGACCCAGGATACGTTAGTGACAATGAAACTGATGGTGAGACCAAAGGACTTGATGCTAAAAATGAGAATCATAATGATTGGAATTAGTGGATATACTTATGAGTCCCTGATTTTCACGTTTTCCCCAAGTATTAATGTTTTATTTACTGTTTTGTGCTTTTAAAAATGGTGGTCAAAATATACACATTTAAACTTGAAGCAACACAGTGGTATTGAGTATGTATCCACTGATTGTTAACAAAGTCTGTTGTGGCAGCAGAATCAATATTTAAATTTTTTTTTCTTCTGTATGGGGAAATATTTATTGAATCGGTTTTAACTTTCAGATGAGGATTATGAGTCGGCAGTCAGAGCCTTGAATGGAAAGCTTTACCCCGATCCTCCTGAGGCTGCAGCTTGTGGTGACGGTAAGTCTGTCAAACTCTAAGTGATTAGACTGTTAATAAGTAATGAAACCTCACATGCAAGTTTGTGTCCCATACTCAACATGTGTGCTCGACTCAGAGCCAGACTGCCAGGTTGTGTGGGAGAAAAAGCCAACGCCAGAAGAAGAGGAAAGGGCTAAGAGCCTCCAGCTTCCACCTACGTTCTTCTGCGGCCTGAGCACCACAGACAGCGACCCAGACCATGAGAAACCTGATGATTTTGAAACAGAAGTCCGCAAAGCTCAGGATGACCTGGTAAAGGACAGAGCTCAAATTGTACACGTTGCAGCAACACACATTGGAGGGGGGTGCCCAACACATCAGGTTGATTGTGTCATCATGATCAGGGAAACAAAATGATCAACAGCTCTCTGCAAAATAATATTAGTATTATTGTTAATAATATTTCCTCCTTATTCCTGTAATGAGAGGCCTGATCATAGATGGGTGAGACCCGCCCCCTACATACGATTATGTTCATTGGCTAGGCTCTCGCTGCCTAGCCACAACTTAACTGACACTTGTGTTGGTGAATGAAAAGTTCTCATAGACGAGCATCACACCCGTCAGGACACACGCACCCCACAGTTCATTTTGGTAATGGATAAAGTCACCTCATTCAAAGCCCATGATGACAGACACAGACGTCACACACAACGTGTATGTGAGAATGTACCGTACAGAATGCAATTTAAAATCATGCTAACAGATGATATCTAATAACGGACGGCATCTTCATGTTAATTTGAAACATTTAATGTTTTTGTTGAGACCCCTTACAAACTCATTATACACAATATACTTATGACTAAACAAGAAGAAATGGGTCTGTATGTGAGAAGAATGTAGTCAAGGAATAATAATAATAATGATAATAAATTGTATTTGTAAGGTCATGTTACAAAGATTAAACTAATCCAATAAAAGCTAAGTGCAGTAAAAGAGAAACAATGCAATTACAGAAAATATGCTGTTTTGAACCAGTGAGTTTTGACTGGATTTGAACAGACTGTCAATAATGAGTTTAATTTGTTTCAGGTTGCCCAGTTAAACAGAAGTGAGGAGGCCTTACGTAGTCCAACAGAAACCCCTGAAGATGCAGCCTCAGGTCCATCATCCAGCAGTGCAGAGGCCACAGGCAGCATTTCTATACCAGATGAGCAGACCTCAGATCAGCTGACAGAGACTCAAAAAGAGAGTCCCAGCAGTAGTTCTCCTATAGATCTGTCAACTAAGAAGAGCCCGGACTCTGTGACCAACACAGCGACTGATGCTGATGCTTCAGCTGCCCCTGCAGCTGCTCAAGGTAAACTGGTCGTCAGTCTACACTACAGTGATGAGACTTATCATCAAACCTTAAATTAGTTGTGGAGACAAATGTTGTGGCTATAGGTCTGGATGTTTTTTTTCTGCCCATAGGTTTTACTTCACGATCATTACTGCTACTATATATTAGTTATAGTTGAAGGGAGAGAAAAAACACTGCATTTAAATTTAATTCAGTATTTAATGACCCCTTCCACAGACTCCACCTTTGGCTTCAACTCGGTTGCAGGGTTTTCATTTGCTGACTTGGCCAAAAACACAGATGGATTTGCATTCGGAACACAAGGTTGGCTTCAACATTGCCTTTCTGGAGACGCTCCTTTTGACTGTTGTGTTGATATGTTTTTGAAACAAAAATTATCTCCCCATTTTTCGTTGCATTAGACTCCACTTTTTCATGGGCAAATGCTGGAGCCAAGGTTTTTGGACTTCCCGTGTCCTCTGAACCCAAAAACAATGCAGATGAGGGAGGAAGTGATGAAGAGGAGGCTCCTAACAATGTGGACATTCACTTTGAGCCTATAGTGTCACTGCCTGAGGTAACTTAAAACATGTTTGTCATTCAGCCATTAAAAATAAGGAAGCACACTTCATCCCCAGATGTCATGTGGCTCTCAGGTGGAGACAAAGTCTGGCGAGGAAGATGAAGAGATCCTGTTTAAGGAGCGTGCCAAGCTGTACCGGTGGGACAGAGACCTGGGTCAGTGGAAGGAGCGTGGCATCGGTGACATCAAGATCCTCTTTCACCCAACCCAACATTTCTATCGAATCCTGATGAGGAGGGATCAGGTGCTGAGGGTTTGTGCCAACCACACCATTACCCAGTCCATGGAGCTAAAGCCCATGAATGCCTCGTCTAGCGCAATGGTCTGGACTGCCACAGACTACTCAGGCAAGTGTTTTTGTGTAACATCTGTGACTGGTGCAGCAGCTTAGAGTGATAACATTGTACTTTACTGCATGTGTAACTGATGCAGTTGTTTCCATCTTGATTGGCTTAATAATTTAAGCTACACGTATGTGTAGCGTTGTTTTCAGCTTGCTTTATCTATTTTTTTTTCCAGATGGCGAAGGTGTGGTGGAACAGCTGGCGGCAAGGTTCAAAACTCCTGAAATGGCTGAATCCTTTAAGAAGACCTTCTGCGAGTGCCAGAGCCGCATAAGCCTAAGCAGCGACGATCCTTCATGTGTCTTGTCGCCACAGATGTCCAGAGTCCAGGAACACTCCAGAGAGACAAACCCACAGGTGTTCCTCAAAGTGTCTGCAGATGACCAGCCACTGGGCACAATCACCATAGAGCTTTTCTCCCACATTGTTCCCAAGACTGCAGAGAACTTCAGGGCTCTCTGCACTGGCGAGAAAGGCTTTGGGCTGAAGAACTCCATCTTCCACAGGATCATACCAGATTTCATGTGTCAGGTGAGGAAAGTTATTAATAATTAAAAAATAAATAAATAAATAAAACCAATGTAAAGATTGTTCAGAATTGCATTTCCTGATTGGCGTGATCAATCACTAGTGATGACTCCCATATTGAGTTATGCTCTGGCGTGTTGTTTTAAGTGTCACATATGACTAAAGACATTTCAGCGCCTGTATTGGACAATAAATCAACTGATTTGGTTTCATTTGTTTTTTTCTTCAAATGGATACTCTGAAATGTTGGTAAATCTTTACCAAATTGTCACAAAATGACTTAAGGGAAATGCAACCAAGTTGTTTTCATCTCCTTTGCTTTGTACCTCCAAAAACACTATCAGTGGATGTCCAGAACATCTTTAATTTTAGTCGCCCAATTTAAATTTCTGCAGCTGCTCTTGCCTCTGTTATTGTTACATAAAATAAAAAAAAAGACAAGTAGATGTCTGTCTTTTTCACGTTACAATTTGAGAGAATTCTGAGAAGTTTTGTCCAGTTTCATGGAGAAGCAGTGCATTTTCTGGATTAACGTTTATATGCATCTGAGTTGTTGGTAATATTTATTGCTACTTTTTAGAATCAAATCAACACGGTCTCTCTGTTACTGGTAAAGAGGATTGCATATTGTCAATATCAGGGCTCTGTGTAATTTTATTAACATGCTTCCCTTTGGCGTCTCAGGGTGGTGACATCACCAGAAGTGACGGCACAGGTGGTAAGTCCATCTACGGCAGCTCATTTGAGGATGAGAACTTCGATGTTCGGCACACAGGACCAGGCATCTTGTCGATGGCTAATCGCGGGCGTGACACCAACAACTCCCAGTTCTTCATTACGCTGAAGAAAGCTGAACACCTGGACTTCAAACACGTAGCTTTTGGCTGGGTTCGGGATGGCATTGACGTTGTGCAGCAGATGGGAGAACTGGGCACAAAAGGAGGCACCCCAACAAAAAAACTGCTTATCACAGACTGTGGACAGTTGTAGCTGTTTGAATACTAAGATTTGCAGATCAATTTAATGGAAATTAAAGTTGACAAAGACTTTGGAATAGTTTGTTTCCCTGTGCAGTGCACATGCTCCTGCTAAAACTGAACCCTTAGTCACGAGGCTCAGATTATAGGTCTGCAGGTTCACATCCCTCATCCCTGAAACTTCTACTGTCCTAGTATGTAGATGAAAATGAAGAACAGGTTAGTTAATAAATGGAGAGGAGACTTTTGGAGCAAATGCTACATATCGTTGCCCTTTTGCACTTGCTTCTTAATCTGTCATTTTCTCATGTTTATTTTGTGTGTATAAATTGTACATGGACTTATTTTTAATGTTTGCTCTTTTGTCATGCTTGTTCCCACTTTGAATGTACAAATCCTCCTCAGTTTCATTCTGTTTTTCCCTTTTTGAGGGAATCTTAAATGTAGTTAAAAGAACCGTGCTCCCTACCTTCTCTCTCAATAGTTTTTACTGGAGGGAACCTGTTGGTTTTTCTTTCTGCAGGTAATCGGACTTCACACTTGTCCTCTCACTGTGTTGCCCTTTGGCTGGAGGGGTGGCCAGATGATATGTCTGGTTTGAATTTTACAAAGGAGATTACATGTATAGATTATCACAAAGAAAGTTAAAATGGTGCTTAATGTACCAAAATATGCTGATGATTAAATAAAGTTGCTTTACAAGTAATTTATGGTTGTTGGTGTTGAGTATCTTGTTTTGGGTATCACTTAAGCAAAACATTTAGTGACCTGAAAGTCTTTTATGAGGGTAGAGGGAATATTTGAGGTCAGTACAAAAGGCTTCAAGTTGAGATGATAGACGAGGAAGTCTGGATAAAAT
Source organism: Arrhamphus sclerolepis (assembly GCA_037176975.1). Classification (NCBI taxonomy): domain Eukaryota; kingdom Metazoa; phylum Chordata; class Actinopteri; order Beloniformes; family Hemiramphidae; genus Arrhamphus; species Arrhamphus sclerolepis. The sequence goes on along the minus strand of JBAMYA010000014.1, from coordinate 6,680,629 downwards.
TCTGAATGGAGCAAATTAATTGAGCACAGGTCCAGTTCAAGATAAATCTCAGCATCCTCCTCTCCTTCGCCCAACCAAAAGGATCACCCACCCTCCGTTGACAGTTTCTAACATCCCAACTGTCATCTTCCAACTCAGTCATGGCATTGTCTCCAACCACATCAGGAGATGCTGGGCCCACCACAGTGGACTGTACTCTCACCATTCATCTTCACTTTGCGCACCTCAGACTTCCAGTACAAGTCAGTCTTGCCATCACTAATACACCCCACAACTACAGAGTCATCTGAGTACAGAGAGTTGGTGGACTGCTGTGGGAACTCTCATGTTGAATGTAAACAAGACAAAAGAGATGATTGTGAGCTTTAGGGGAACATTATGTCCATCATTGGAGAAGAAATGGAGTAGTTTAAATACATCTGTAGTCCCCTGGACAACAGCCTGGACTTGAAATGCAACACCGATCATGTCTACAAGAAAAGACAGGAGACTTTACCTCTTGAGGAATCTTGGGTCCTGTGCTTTTCTCAAGATGATAGTGCATCTTCTGCATGTCTGTTGTGGGGAGTGCAGTCATCTGTTGGTGGAGCAGCATCAAAGCCAGTAACTTAAAGAAACTGAACAAATAAATAAAGCTGGCTCTGTTGGGGACTGTTCTGGAGCTGATTATGCAAATTGAAAAACATTTTTGGACAATCCTGAGCATTCTCTTTAACATATTGATCCAACAGCATTGTCTTCAGTCAGGTTTCTTCAGATCTGCTGCAACACAGACCATGACAGGCGATCCTTCCTGCCCACAGCTATCACCTTCTACAATGAATGTTTGAAGAAATTTATATATTGAGAGGTACTGCAACAATGAATTTAAATTTGGAAATGATTAAAGTACTCAATTTAATTTAATCAAGAACACTTTTAGACGAGCCAAAAAGTTGTTGAGTGTAATGTAGTATGTAGATATAAATGACTGAAATATAGATGCTGTGCAAACTATCAAAATGAGTATTTTGTAGATCCAGATGCGCCGCCAGTCAAGATACATTTAGTTGCAGTACCACTTTTGGCCACTCTGTTAAGGTGGCAGTAAACAGAGTCGAAGCCAAGACGCGGTGACGTCAGCAGGATGTAAATGCGGCGCCTCACGGCCTGCTCGTTCTTTTTCCTCTCCCGTGTTACTGGGCGGTTGGTTAGCTCTCCGTGTCTCCAACATTTAACACCCAAGCAGCAAAAATGATCATCTACAAGTGCATTATCACCGGTGAGTATTAGTGGTTTGTATTGTACCCAGCATGTGAAGGTATTGTTTCAGTAGCTGAGGGTATATCTTCCCCGTGTTACGCCGTTAAAGTCGACAGTCGGCCCGGCTAACTCGTGTCGGCTCCGCTGTGGCCGTTAGCTCCAAGCTTCGACTGTACCTGAGCAGCCAAAAAGTTTCTCAAAGTAAGATGATGTGTCGAGTCACACTGAAATGTATATTCTGGGTGACTCGTTTGGCGACATTGGCCCTGGATATTAAACTTGTGTAGTATGGTGATGACTGGCTCCACTTTTTAAATTTTTGTTCGTCTGGAGTTGGCACGGCCTCATAGCTGAGCACGCGATTAATTTAAACCTTTTGAATTCGCCTTCTTATCCCTGGTACATGTTAATTTTGTGTGTGTGTGTGTGTTTGGTAAAAGCCAGTTGTCGGTCTGCTTTTTACTTGGTGTCATTGTTTCCTTTTTTTCCCCTTCCGCAGATGACGAGATGTTCTCAGACATTTACAAAATAAAAGATACGGGGATCTTCTACGAAGTTGAAGGAAAGGTGAGGAGCAGTAATGTGATATCATCATCATCATCATCATCATCGCAGCCATGAATCAGTGGGGGAGCTCCCTCAGCCTCTCTGAGGTGGCCTTCATTACAGGGCAACAGAGCTTATGACTGCTTTTTGGGCCCAAACAAATTGTTGTGAAATTATATACAAAATTTTCCCCTGAATGGAGAGTGTGTCTTCTAAAGTGAAGCTAGCTCATATCACTATGGATATAGCTGTGTTCTTGGGCTTGCTGCACAAATGTGTATATATACATTTTTGTTTGTTTTTTGTTTTTGAAAGAGCACAGGCAACCACAGAGGTAAGGAAGGAGGTATAGTCTGTTGCCTTCCAACTGTAAGGTCAGATGATGCATCCTCAGCCCCATCATGTGACAAAAAGGTTCCCTGGTAGGATGCTGAGCCCTAGATTGTCCCCACTGATTTAGTCTCAAGCCTTGGTAAATTAGGGTTATTGTATGTGTCGTAAAATCTATACCGAAACGTTATGTGGCACACCATTAAGTTGTTGTATTAGTAGATGGTTTGTATGATTCATGCTTTGTCACCTTTTCCCAGTTAAAGGACTATGAATAGACTATACAGAGCACATGAAAATTGATGCCAAAATGTTGACACTTACCATCCAAAATAAATTTGCACACACTAATACACTGTCAGTGGCCAATCCATGTGTGAAAATGTCTCATGCTCCTTGAGACACTCTTTCACAATTTGGGCCTGATGAGTCCTGTCATTGTCATGTTGGAATGTACCTGTGCCATCGGGACAGGAAAAAAAAAAATCCATTGATGGAATAAGCTGGTCATTCAGGTGGTCAGCTGACCTCATAACGTAGCTGAACCGAGACCTGACCAACTGAAGAAACCCCAGATCATAGCAATGCCCTCGCAGAGACAGTAGGACATGGTGGTTGCATCACTTCCTCCTCCATCCTCTCTTACCCTGATGCGTCCATCACCCTAGAACAGAGTAAATCTGGAATCATCAGACTTCATGACCCTTCATTGCTCCAGGGTCTGATGCTATGATGCTCTATGCTCCCTAGTAAAATGAAGCCTTTTTTTCCAGATTAGCCACTAAGTAGTTTTCTTCAGGCTACACGGCCGTTTCATCCCAATCCCTCAAGTTCTCTTGACATTGTGTGAAAATGTTCTTTATATTTAACCCAGCCACAAGTTTGATATTTGATTTAATCAGTGATTGCAATCATTAGTTGTTTTTTTTTTGCTGACCACATTTCTTTCTGGAAGATGATGGTTCCCCACTATCCCTCTTTTTTTCTCTCTCAAATAATCCTTTGAACAGAGTTCTAACCTAAATTTTAGAAGTTTCAGAAATTTCCTTCTGTTTTTCTTTGCTCGATGCCCTTCTGGAACAAATGAACATCTTTATTCCGGTCAGACTGTATCTTACGTCATGGTTTAAGAAATGAGAAGCTGTTCACTGCAGCAATTAGGATTAAATAACTTGCTGCCAGCTGAAACACAACCATCCATGCAGTAATTATCCAATGGGAGGCTCTTATCCATCTTTTAGTGGCCCACCACACCCAGTTCAAAATCAGTATTTAAAATACTTTAAGTCTGCTTGCATTCAAAGATTTATCATCAGTTGCCCATCACTTTATCTCATACTATGTCCTGTCTGTTATCATGTTCATCTTCTCCTGCATCATGTGTCTATGATTCTAGACCGTCACGAGGACAGAAGGCTTTGATGATGCTTTAATTGGAGCCAATGCCTCTTCTGAGGAGGCAGCTGAAGTCAATGAGTCGTCCTCTGTGTCTGGAGTAGATATCATCCTGAACCACAAACTGCAGGAGACCTCATTCGACAAGAAATCATACATGATTCACATTAAGGATTACATGAAAGCGTGAGTATGAAAAGATGTTCAGTTTTGTTGACCGTCTCGACTCAAGTTTGGCTGTCAGGGAGACAAACCCACTGCTCTGTCACAATAAAAAAAACTGAAGAATATCACTTTTTGTGCATCTAGTGTCAAGGCCAAGCTGCAAGATACAAATCCTGACAGAGTGGAGAGCTTCATGGCTGAAGTCCAACCAGAAGTTAAGAAAATAATCGCAAACATCAATAACTACCAGGTAACTGTAGAGCCAAGTCCACTTTGCTTTTGCAGTGAGCAGCCAAAGCTCAATTGTCTAATCCAAACTAGCACGTTATAGAATTTTTCTTTCCATTGTTCATAACTTTACAAAAGACTGTTTGTTCCTAAGTTTTGTGTATTGTTTTAATCATCCAACCAATTAAGGCATCGCAAAGAAACATTTGCAAGTTTCAGTTCCAGTGGCTTCAAGTATTGAAGTTGTTGCTTTTGACACCAAGCTTTGCTCTTATTCACCTGTCACTTTCTTCACCTTTACCATGATGTCCATTGAAACTGTTTGATCATTGATCTGAGAGTTGGTGCAGTACAGTGATGCTGAGAGGCATCCTCTTTACTGTTAGTCACTGTGGGTGCTTTTTGGCATTAGATGCACTAGGTGGAAAATAATCAAATAATTCCTTCAAGTAAAATTGAAACTGAAAATTTTACTTGGGATTATCTGTTCAGTTTTTCACAGGAGAGTCCATGAACCCAGATGGCATAGTGGGTCTGCTTGACTACCGCGAAGATGGCGTCACACCTTTTATGCTTTTCTTCAAAGATGGTCTGCTGGTTGAGAAATGTGTAAGTACTCAGTCTGAATCTGTGTAATCTTCAACACAACACAGACATGGAGGAGAGACTGAACATGACTTCTCTTTGTTTCAGTGACTGCCTGGAATAACATCTGCTGTTCAGTTGACTGCTGCTTCCAAAAATATCCCCAAAAGCAGATTGAAGGAGCATTGCACTCTGCATCAAGTCTTAACAGACATTTTCCTGTCCACATCATGGCCCACAGTGCCATCCAAATCCAGTATAATTTGCCACTGAGTACAATTTTTTAACTTTTTTTTTTTTTTTTTTCTCTTCTCTCCCATCCCTGGGCCAGTTTTCATGATGGAAACAAAAGGCACAGGACCGTGGAACAATGCTCCAATGCAGAAGTTTTTTCTGTCAGCATACTGTTTTAGCAACAATCCACAGTGTGACATCCCCAGGCCTCTTTGTGTTTATGGTTGCATTAAATACAATAAGAATAAAAATCAAGTACCACAACTTTGAATGCCTCTAATTTCTTTTTCCCAAAAAAAACACTTTATTGAACATTTAACTTATTAGGAGGGGGGAAAAGTGAAAAATACTGTCTTCACAGCATCACCCATTAGAAAAAGTTTGATTTGACCTTGTTATCAAAGACCAAACCCATGACCAACCTCCTGTCCCATGCATACTGGTAGAGATTCTGAGGCCACCGCTAACAGGTACGTTGGCTACGTTAGTTTCTGTGAAGCAAACTTACTGTCAAAGAAATACTCATCTGTGCTCATGTGGTGTGGGTAACTGAAAATGATACTTAAATGCCTGGTGTCTACTGCATCAGGCCAGAATTTAAGATCAGCATTTTGCTTACATTGGACTGAAGAGGGCAAGCTGCAGGCAGGTGCTTTTTATCAGCCCCGGATGAATTGATCATGAGCAGGAGCCTATTTCAAAAGGAGGGTTCAAATATACTGCGATCAGAAACTTGAGCTTTTGGTTTCAGCACATGTGTTCAGAGTTGGTTCGATTAAGGACGAAAAGTGTATGTTCATGATTACGTACCAGAAGTGATGAGGAAAAGAATATGCAGAGGCCAAGAGTTTTAAGAGAGAATAAAATCAGGTTTCAGACACCCTTCCCGGCAAAGTTGTCTTCTATAAGGGTGAGACCCATTTATACAAATCTGCAGCCGAAGCGACCAAAGACGTGGTGGATAGAGGGTTTCAGGTGCGCATCATTAAACCAGCATAGGATCCAGTGGAGAAGATACAGCGACGGATGTGGCACGCGGTTGAGACAGCAAACGACCAGAACCAGAATCAGTCCTCTGTATCGGGATACAAGGAGAAGCTACAAGCTTTTAGTAGAACCACGGAGGTTTGCCAAAAATGAGCCTAAACATGCCCGTGATGTGTGAAGTCATGTACGCACTGCTCTGTTGTTTTGAGTGTTTTTTGTTTTGTCTTGTGTGTACTAAAATTGTTCTATAAAGTTGGAAATAAAAAAAAAAGAGCCTAAACCTGACTCTGTTAACCAGCAGAAGATGGGTTCAGACAATGTTGACTTTTTTTTTTTTTAACACCTCTTTGAGGCCACGCTGGGGCTTGATTTCTCTTATTTCGGTTTTTGGTTCTACTAACAGTTCACAAAGTTGGTTTGCTGTAGCACATGGGGTGGGAACATGGATGATACATAATACTCTAGTAAATGACTTTACAAAGTAATCTTTTGAAAGTAGCCTCTTGTTAATGGGTTGCGTAATCCGATTAAACGGAACAAAGTAATGAGTGAAATGAAAAGAGGAGTGGGTGTACTTTTTGTTTTGCAGGAGACCCATCTGACAGCTACAGAACATGAAAAGTTAAAAAGGAGTGGGTATAATCAAGAGGTCTCCTCATCTTATAACCAGGCCGTATAAGAGGGGTGTCTATATTGATTTTAAACAAAATTCATTTTGATATGACTTTTAATCGAATAATAAAAGGAGGGGCTATCACTGACTCATGCAGGGAAGCAATTATTTCCGTAATTGCAAAAGAAGGCAAAGATGCAACAAAATGCACAAACTACAGACCGTATAAGTGTACTCAATACAGATTATATAGACTATTCACAGCCATTCTAGCAAGGCGTATTGAAAAAATCCTACCATATATTATTAGTTTTGACCAAACAGGTTTCATAAAGGGTAGACAAACCCATGATAATATTCACAGAACACTGCATATTATGCAACATATCAGCAGAAAGAAGGTACAAGCATTAATAATGGGAATGGATGCAGAAAAGGCATTTGATTTGGTAAGATAGGCATTTTTAATTAGAGTAATGAAGAGGTTTAACTTTCACGAAAATTGTATTAGGACCATTCAGACACTATACATAAAACCTGTGGCAAGGGCAGAAAATAGCACTGTTCGCAGATGATGTTCTGCTTTATTTGGAAAATCCCAATTCATCCTTACCTGTACTGATGTCTGCCTTTGAAAATTTTGGTTCACTGTCGGGGTACAAAGTTAATGTTAAAAAAGAAAACTCAAGTTATAACTTTTAATTATGAACCTAACCAAGAAATAAAACAGTTTCAACATCAAGTGGGATATGGAATATATGAAATATTTAGGGATTTATTTACCAAAAGACACAATGGAAAGATATTGAAGAAGGTCGAATAGAGGGGTTGCCAATACAAGCTATTATATTTGATGAAAATTTAAGGAGTCAATGGAAAGGGAAGGTTAATCCATGGTTGGGAGTGGCACTTAAAATTTGGTCTAAAATTGTGAAGACTTATAAGTTAACGGATTACTGTAGATTTCTGGGATGGATCGCATATGATACTGATTTTACTCCCAATACTTTAGATTGCAGGTTTAAAGAGTGGGAAAGTGGTCTAAGAACGCATTGGGAGGTTATATTTAGACAGTCAGTGATGACTTCTCAGGAACTAAAGGAAATATTTGGCCTTCAGAATCAAGACTTCCATAGATATCTACAGTTAAGGCAATATTTGGCCCAAGAAAGTAAGAGGGTTCATTTAGAGGAGTCAAGCATCATAAAACTTATAATAGCTGCTTATAAGTCATAAATAAAACAAAAGGCCATCTCAAGGTTGTACAAGAACCTTGAGGACTTAAAAGCAGATTACACTGATTATGTAAAACTAAAATGGGAGAGGGAAGCAAATATCAAGAGAGGATTTGAACTTAAAAAGAGGTCATGATTATATATTAAGAATTATGTTATTGGCAAGTGAAAAAACAATAACCAGAAGATGGCGAAGTGTCCTGGTTCCTAAAGTGGAAGAATGGGTTGATGTAATGTTAAATATTTATAATATGGAGAAATTAACAGCATCGCTAAGTTTGGAAATAAAAAAAATTAACATCTGGGAAGGATGGTTAAAATATATTAGACAATATAGAACTGATTTTGTTTAAGTTTTGTTTTGACTGAGTGTGTAGGGGCATGTGCAGAAATAAGTATACACGCACGTCTATGTGAATACTAGTATATGGATATACATTATCTATATATTATGAATGAAGGTCGAGAAGGATACTATTTTAATGACCATAACCTAGATTTACTGAAATTCCAACCCCGGTTCCAAGCTACAAGTTTGCTTATTGTTCAATGTGGATGTTCTGTGGTTATTTTTTATTATAGTGTATTTTATTTTCTGGGATTGGGTTTTGTTCTATTTTCCATACTTGTCTTTTACTATAATTAGATGCTTTAGCAAGGATTTGATTCAAGACAGGGAAGTGGATAAATGGGACAGGAGTAAAAACTTGCTCATGTACCTTGCAAATTGTATATTGTGGAAAAGACAATAAAAAAATAAAATTAAAAATAAAGTTGTTTTTTTGCAGTCACGTGACTTTCTGCAGCAAGCGACTTCAAGGGTGAAGGAAAGAGTTGAGGGATAAATTAAAGTTGATGCTTAATTTAAACATTTAGTGGCAGGTGAAATCCTGCTAACATGGAAAAAAAAATACCTTTTATACGTCACCATCAAAGAGGCTGTGCGTTTTTAAAAATAGTGGCTGACGCTTTTCTCTCAGTTCTGCTTCATACACTTTCTAATAATATAAGTATGTTCAGTATCCCTGTTTGGGTTTTTTTTTGTTTTGTTTTTTTAAAGCTGGCCTTAGAAACTAAATAAAATTAATAATCCATGTGGATCTGCCTTGTTGTCTGGTTTAATTTAAATGCCCTTACTTTTAATTTTATCTGTGTAGAAAATGGATCCAATAGCCTACATAAATCTAATTCATTGAGAGGAATACTTTGCAGATGATTTAACTTCTAATGGTGTTGTTGGGGGGGGGGGGGGGGGGGGGGGGGGGGGGGGGGGGGGGGGGGGGGGGGGGGGGGGGGGGGGGGGGG
>JBAMYA010000014.1:6656777-6671664 GCA_037176975.1 Arrhamphus sclerolepis | reverse complement strand
TAATGTGCTTTTGAGATGTTTGGTCACAAGCACTATTGATCACTGTGCTGCAGCTCCAACCACCCCACACACCCCCTTTCCCACAACTTGTGCCTTAGATGCCTCCCCAGCTAAACCAGTAACAGGGTCTTAAAAGTTGCTCGCGACCCGGTTGGAGCATCACAGAATTCAGCCCAGTCCTGACTAGTATATGTGATTGACCGCTTATTAAAAGCAGAACCGCTTTACGGCCTGCCATTATTCAAAAGTGCGCACACACGCAGCTCTTTTTTTTTGCCATTTGTCAATAATCAATCGTTTATAGGCTACATGTCACCTCTTCTTCATTTCACATAACTCAGTGGCTCATTATTTTCATTATGTGCATGATCAAAACTTTCCCACGCCTCAGACTTTGCTTTCGTTGCCGGTGCAACCAAAACGTAACCGCCAGAGCCCGGCCCGAGCTCGTTTAAATGATTGAACCTGACAGGGCCCAGTCGGGTTCAGCTTCAGCTCTATCCCCAGCCACTCCCAGGAAATGGGCAATAGAAAACTGATCAGTGCCCGTGCTATCAAAAGATGTCCTGGCATGATGTCAGGGAAGGAGTGCGGGAACTGGGAGGTGTGGACGGACACCCCCCTCCACCTGATGCCGCACTGGGCAACTGCTCCTGGTCATCATTTACAAAGCTGCATGTGAACAAGCCATGGCGCTTCTGTGGCAACGTCCCATGGACAGATGTTCACCAGAGTTCAGTTGTTTGACCCTGGTGCTCATCGATTCAGTCATGAAGTCTGTAACAGAATATTCCAGAGGCAATTATGATGGCTGAAAATAAGCAAGATTATGCAATGACTCAAAGTCCAGAACTGAACCCAAGTGAAATGCTGTAGTGGGTCCTTAAGAGATATGTAAAACACTTACCCAAAATACCTCAAACAGCTGAGGCAATATTGTAAATAAGATGTAAAAGATTGATGAAGTCACACAGGAAATCATTTCAAATTTTGCTGCTACAAGCTGTTGGATGATGGAGCTGCTTAGTATTGCCCAAACTATTATGTTTCCCTTTGGGCATAATGTTTATTAAACAATAACAGTTTGGAAAGGCTACCAGTATTATAGATGATGGTCCAGACCCCCAGCCCCACACATAGGTCTATTCATACTTGTGACTTAGAGAACATTTAATGAACAATTAATTCACAGAATCACATAATTCGTCTGGATTAGTATGTGTTCTGTGTCCTCTGTTCACAGACTCTGGTAAAGCAGTTGTTTTCATCTCACATATGATCAGAGTACTTTTGGTCCTGCATTTAAAAATGAATTATTAAGTTAAATAAAGAAGTTGGCCTCACACTAATCAGGTGCTTGCCATTTGGCACCCGCTGGCACGCATTGGTGGGCAGGGTGCGGCTTCGCAACCAGCAGCAGGAGGCTTCTGCCCTGTGCAGCTGAATGTAAATATACAGTTTAAGGCTGTTGTCATAGTAACACACAGAAAGAGATGGGCCACGATAAAAGTGAGTTTTCCTCCATTTTGTTCTTTAATCTTTTGTTTTCCTTTGAGTAATTGTTGCTGTTGAATACAAAAGGAGAGTATCAGCTTCTCATAAACACAGTGACAACAACAGCATCAGCATGCAGATGAAATCTGAAATGGAAATGGCTCAGAGAACCTTTCCAGGAGCTAGGTACTCTGGGTCTCCTCCTCTTCCTCGGGGGAATGGTAGTGTCGGTACTCTGGCTTCAGTTCCCAGGTGCTCTTATGCACTCCCTTGCGATTGCATGTCCCAATTTCCCTCAAGATTTCTTTAAGGTAAGTCTGCACTAGCAAGGAGAAAGATTTTAGCAAATTACTCTCCTATGGCATTGTTCCATTCTTTGTGCATAGTCTGCATCCAATAAATCTATTACTTTTCCTCTGTAAAGACATCCAGGCTCTATGTGAACAACATTACATTTTTTGTAATAGATAAATAAAGGTATTCCAAGATGTTTTGAGTATTTAGCCTGGTCAGGATTCTTCTCCTCTTCTGTACAAAGATTTAGTCAGTTTTTTATAGATTCTACCTCTGAGTGCCGTTGTACAGTACAATCAATCAGTAAAACAAAGCAGAGCAACAGGCAGACAAGTATCAAGAAAAGACACTCAACATAGTGTACAGGACCTTTGGTGAATGACTGCAGTCAGTTTTGCAGTAAAAAACTTGTTAAATCCAAGGTGTCGTTAACCATTTTGATCGTTTTCAATAGTGTGTCTTAGATGTTCCTGTATGAGTTATTGCATAAAGCCTGTTCTCCCTCTGCTGCAATTGGTTCTGCTATAACAGTGGAAATGGCTGTGAATCAGAGGGTTATCAGACCCATTTCACCAGAGAATTTTCACAAAGTGAATGGGTATGGTTAGTTTTTTTCTTTTTAGTAGCAGCAAGGCCAACTATTAAATCAACACAATGGACCTTGACCCCCTCAAAAAAAAGTTTCTAAAATGATTTTAGTGGTAGTTCAACTTACATCAAGATAAGCTGCACAACCGCCAAAGTCTCCGCACCTTTACATCACCCTCCCTATGACTATGTAAGATGGCATTTGCGACCTAACTCAGGAAGACACGCCTCCCAGCAGCCAATCAAAGTGTACAACTATGGGACACCTCACAGTGTTTTCTATATGGAGTTAGCCAGATGCGGACTAGAAGATGAACCCATCTAACATATATGATCACTACTAACATCATGGCAGAGCAGACGAAGAAAGCAAAGAGAGTTATGTCAGAAGAGACAAGAAAAAGAATTAGTTTCATTTCATTCATTTTCATCCTCATACCCCCCAACATTGGCCATTCACTAGTACAAACTGCTGTGATGAATGTATCTACTTCGTATGACTGAAACTCTCAGGATAACTGTTCAATAAGTCTTCATGTGCTCTCTGAATGGAAATGAAATTAACAGGCTAGATTCACAATAATTAATATTTAAATTTTTTTCTGTTTATATTATAAAACTCACATACATCAGGAAGAAAACCAGTTAATTTCTAACACAGCAGTAACTGGACAGCAGTCTGTCAGATGATCAGTACTGTGGGTTAGAGGCTGTACCCTGCAGCAACCACCAGGTGTCTCTGTTGCGCTTGTAAAGCCGCGGCCAGACAACTTGGTGGCTGAACAGTGATGTGCTCCAAGACTCATCGTAATGGGCATTTCGGTTACCTTGGTTCAGTTCATTTGAGTGCTGGCCAAGTGGTTTGAGAGAGAAATGATGGTGTGGAGTGTATTGGGGCGGTTGACTCCTACTCAGTCGATGGTTATGCAATCAGATGCAATCAGAGGGAGAGGAGGACCTCAAGGTCTCATCAGCACCTACACATTGCTGTTCAATGTGAGCTGGATTGAATCCACTGCACTGTATCGATTCAGTGTGTGTGTGTGTGAGTGTGTGTGTGTGTGTGAGGGAGAGGGAGAGAGAGAGAGAGAGAGAATGCATGCATTCACACAATGGTCCAAATTTCAGCCACAACAGATTGTGTGAAAAGGTATGGACGTCATGATGTGGGCGATTTGTATAAATTTTAACAAATTAAGGTGGATAGTGGGCAGGTGTGTTATTTTTATTATTTTTATTTTTTCATTTTGGTCTTTCAAGTGACACATTGTTATGTGTGCTTGTGTGTGTTGTGAACTATTCAAAGCATTTCTGCTGTCACATAGATGCTGCTCACCACAGGTTGCTTGGTGATGTCCACCAGGTCCTTGAAGCTGTAATACTGGTGCTTCTCAAAGGCAGAGAAGAGCATGTCCAACACCACCTGCCGTTCAGCCCTCACCATCTTCCCCTCTGATTTCTTCTTCTTCTCATATTCCACCTTAAAATCACACTCACTATTACCGCTCGTGACAGTGATGACAACGATAGTTGTAACACTGAGTTTAAAGTGTAAAAGAGACAGAACTGGTTACTTTTCCACACAGACGAAAAAGGGAAAAAAGAAAAAAATTAAGTCATCTTAAGTGGCTTTACAAAAGTCAGGAAAAGGGTATTTTATTCAGAGGATTACTTAGCTATTGTTCGTAAATTAATCATACTAAAGATTTAAATAAGCCAACAGGACTTGGATAAATGAAGAGGCCCTCTCTTCAACAGGATTTAACAACAAAAGCTTAAAAAATAACAAAAAAAAAAACACTTGATGGTAAAACTTTATTAATGCAACCAGAAATTCACACCTAAGTCTTAAATCTTTCTAGTTTCTTGATGGAAAAATTCATGGAAAAATCTGCAGCAACAGGAGAAAGTGAGAGAAGCCCTTGGAACCTGCTGGTTGATCAAAACTTATTTTTTCCTCTAGCACTGTCAAAGTTTAACCATAAAAACATCAGAAATTATAAACGTTATAAGCTTAAGCAAACAGCAAACAGACACTGTGTTTGTCTGTTATCATGGTTTAAATTATTATTATCATTTTATGGCAAACTAATACAAAGAAACAACCGGTTAATTCCAGTGGGTTCACTTTTTTTTTTCTTTTACTGTATATGCTGGAGAAATTTCACCTTTACTGGCCATGGAGAAATTATTCATGTAGGTCAGTTTTACTTTTCACATACATTGTTGGGGGGAGTTTAGCAGTTCTAATTTTATTCAGAAATGCTGGACAGCCATCATTTTGCTTATAGGAACAGATGTGTAAACATCTGGACTGTTCTGGTCAGTTTGACATATTTTCACTGAGTTTCTTTTCCACAGTCAGGCTCCCACAAATGATTAAGAACATACCATTAAAAGTATCAAGTGAATTCATTTCTTAAATGTATTACAGGTATCCAGTTTGAGCCTGATTATTTACTCTATACTTCTACTTTATTGTGACAAACTGTTCTGGGTCTCTGTGTAGCTTCACCTGCACACTGTGCAAAAACTGAAGTGACAAGTGGTCTGGTGGTTATTACACGCTACTTTAAATCACGTTGAAACAATATCCCCGTATCAGCTGAGTAACACCACGTTCCTCAACAAAACTGATCATTCTCTCTCTCTCTCACACACACACACACACACATGCACACAGGTATTACTTCTCACATTGAAATCATGGTTGGCCACTGGCTTAAAGACATTGGTGATTGCTTTATCCAGCTGCTGCGACAGTCTCTGAGGCTTGGCGGACTCCATCTGCAGCCTGACACACAAACACACAAATCAAAGAGAAAAGGAAGAAAGTTTGCTTTGTGGTTCTGTGACCAACTTGAAGTCCGAGCTGACAGCTGTGCCTGAATGTTGGGAGGCGACTGTGAAGTTTTTTTCTTCTTTTTATTTATTTTTTTAATCAAGATGAGTTGCATACATTTATGTTCAACGTGAACTCTTCGAAGACAATTATAACCATCCTGTAACAGCAAGAACTGTGGCCACAGAAATCTATTTAAAAACACACACACACCAAGCAAAAGGTCTGACCGTCAGGAAGGACTTCTTTTTCACACTTCCAGCCCTCAAGTGCTTTCCTTAAGTGTATTTGCACCTCTGTGATTTGATGGCTGATACAAACTGCGTGTTCGCCTTGGGTTCTATTGTAGCAGTGCCTCTGCTGCAGTGATGTTGTTGCTATAGCAATTTCACCCACCAACTCTGGCTGAAACCACATATTCCAGTTAAGAGACAAAGATCAGTTTTTAAATTTAAAAAAAAGGGCAGAGTGGACTCCAATGTCTAGTGTACACAAATAACCAGTCACAGTGATGATTCTGTCAATAATGTCACATCACTGGAACAGATATTAAGCTCAGTGGACACGTGTGCCTGTTGGCATGAAGGAAACTTGATTATTTGTCACATGCATCTTCTAAATTCAGCCTAAAACTGTGCAACAACAAAAAGAAAGGGCAGTGTAAAATGTAGAACAGGGAGGTATGATTTAAACATCCATTTAAATTGTTATTTACCTAAAAGTCTACAAAGACGCTGCATTTGATGCATCTCACAAGTTTCAAAACGCTCTAGCACCTGGACTCTCCTTTCAGAAGTACGCTGTTATAATATGAGCAGTATGTGGTTTGTCTTAATTAAAACAGCAAGACCTTCCCTGAAAAAGACGGAAGCAAATGTTGCCCTAACACCTGTAAATATTGTTTGCTTTACTGTAGTAAGAAGGACGTTTGTGCAAAAGCTGTTACTCTGTATTTTGATCAAATGTCAGACATTTAATTACGGGCTCAGGAAATTTTGTCAGTGTTTGAAAGCTTGTCATAACATGTCTTCCTTTAGTGCAGTGATGTCTGAAAGCATGACAGTCCCTGCTGCTTGATACTTTTCAGCCTTGTCCCTTGAAACAGACATTTTCTAGAATTAAGACTTTTTTTTTTTCCATGTTTTGTTGACACGGTTCAATTTTTTTAAAAATATGCCACTGATTTCTAATTCATAATAAGCATAATATTAAAAAAAAATAAGTGGAGGGATAAAAGGATTTCACAAAATTTTTTTTCCACAAATATTTTGTCCGCAAACTTTTCATCCGTAAGGTTTATGGACAAGAGGTTCTGGTTTTCACCCCTTCTGAAAAATATGTAATAAACACCCTACGTTGTCATTATTATTCCTATAGTTCAATATACGTCATTGTTGATTACATAGTTTGCATTTTAATTTTTTTTAAAAATAATATATTAATGCAATTTAATTATTCATAGCAATGCATGTAAGAATTTGACTTTTCAGATCGCACCTCTCACCTCTTTATCTTCATGTAGTTGTCAGAGACGACCGGCCTGCATTCAGCTCTGTGCACCACCATACCCTCTAGACTGATTACATCTGCAACAAAGACAGAGATGCAGTTTCTTAATCCATATTCGCACACATGCGTGCATGTGAGCATGCAGAGTTGGTAAAAAATTAGTGTTTATTTTCCGTGTTTTGTTTGCATAAAAAAACATATTACACACCACAGTTAACTTTCCTCAAGATTTACATTGCAACAGAAAAAAATATGGATTTACATTTGTTTTACTGAACATAAAAATGGATTGAATCTGTTTAAATTAGGCTGTTTAAATTAGTTGCAAAGTGATTTAAAGACAACATAGTCAGTGTTTTGGAGTGGCCATCACAAAGCCCTGACCTCAGTCCTATAAAAAAAATTGCAAGCAGAGCTGAAAAGGCATTTGTGAGCAAGGCGACCTACAAACCTGACTCAGTCCCACCAGTTCTGTCAGGAGGAATGGACCATTTCCAGCAAACTATGATGAGAAGGTTGTGGAAGGAAACCTGAGTCATACAGGCTAAAGGCAAACATACCAAATTCTACAGAAATGTATGTTCACTTCTGATTTTGAAGAAAGTAATTAAATGTCTCTGGAGAATTCTCTCTCTCATTATTCTGGTATTTAGCAATAATTGTGGTAATCCTAACTGACCTACAACAGGAAAACTTCAGTCTGATTTAATGTCACAGATTATAGTTTTTGTTTTATATACAGTATAAGTTCTAATTTCCATTGTATCTTGAGGTCATTTAATTTGATTTAAAAGCCTTAGATGGCCAGACGGTCTTCCTGGGAGATGCATAATGGATGACTGGGCTTTGTGGTTTCCTATTTGTATCTTCTTTGCAAATTGCCTGAAGCCACACATTTCTCCTTTTACTGCCCTCTTCTCACATTAGAGAAAGAAACAACCTTTGTTTTTAAATAATTTCAGAATACTGCTCGATTTAGAACTCACTGTATTACATGTTTTAATACAAAAATGGGGTGTGGCCATCCTGACAAAAAGGATATTATATGATGTACTACCCTTTCTGATCTACACAAGGAAATGCCACCATCTATGACATTAAGACAAGAGAAAGAAAAAGCTTCCAGAATGAAGTGTTCTCAGCACCCTGAAAACCAAGTATCCTGTGGTATACTAAAATATACATTTATTTCCTGTTTTGAGCCTGTGGTCATATTATTTAATAACTTTATAGATAGGTCATAAAAAATGGACAAGAATAAAATGGCCACTTTAAGGTAACCCAAATTTAGTTTCTGTATGACAGTCAATGTTCAAAAATCCAACTGAATTTAATTTCAATTCAACCTCACAATTTCCAACTAAGATATGTGATGAAGATATGATGAAGATAAAGCAAACGGACACTGGATGTTTGCAAAATATCATCACAAAGAAGACTAAACAAGTCAGTTCTCACTCCAGCAGAGATGAGGCCAAAAGACAGAAGGACAACCCTCCCTGCAGCGTCGTGAACTGTTTCCAAACTGTCACGAGAAGCAACTGGGGAACAGCCAGACTTTCACTGCAAATGAAGTCATACTCACGGCAAAATGGAAAATAATCAGATCAATCTATTGAAAAAGCAAACAGAATTGTGATGTTCTGCTCCTTATGACTCCTACTTATTTGACTTAATGTCAGATAAGTAGGAGAAGAGGCAGAAGAAGCCTGTAATAGTTATCTCATACTCAAAGAAGAGCTAATTAAAGATCTCACAACTAGTTCAGTTATAGCAACAGGTCAGAAACATTAATTCTTAAAAACAAGAGCATCTCACAGAGGACGAGTTCTTGTAAAAGTGCAACAACTGCAATTAATTTAGGAACTTATTGTCTTCTTTATAATTTGTCATTAAGAGATTTGGAGAATCCTGAAAAAATATTTGACAAGAGACAAATGTTTAAAATCAAAACTGAACGACAGGCTTTGTTTTGAACGACAGGCTTTCAGATAGATAACACGAATGATTCTGTAGAGGACTATGTTGAGGGCTACTCTGACAATTTTGTCGAACTAATTTGATTTGTGATTATCTGCCCACAGTGCATCACTTGCACTTTTTCAAACAAAAGAATATCAAAAAAAAAAAAAACTCCAAAAGCAAGCAAACTAAAGAATCCATCAAAACCTCTCAGAAAGAAATCAATCAAAATCCCGATCTTCACATACCACGAAAAATAAAAAGGCTCGGGCTCACCGGCATCCAGTGGGGGTTGAAGAATTCAATCCTGGTGTCCTGGAATCAAGCGTTGCAAAAATAATAATCATCCAAGAAGCCATATAATAAAGTAATCCAGAGTTTTAGATTGTCATTGGAAGTCTGATGTCGGTTCTTTCATTCTCTGTCGCTCACCTCTGGCTCTCAGCGCTTCTGGAATTTTGAATTTGGGAGAAAGCCTCCATCACCACCACGTCAGTCCTTATATGCATTTTCCAGTATTATTATTATTATTTTTAATTATTGATTCCATTTTTTCTTTTCATTTATGTACAGTTTTCTATTCTCAGTTCACACTTCTTCACCATTTTAATTTGGTACCATATTTTTTCAATATACACGTTTCCATTCTTATGGCACCTTCTAATTAAACACCTCTTAATGTGTCACATGACATTGTCTAGTAATAAGGGTTGTAAGTACATGATTGTCTTTGCACAATTTTGCTGTCCAGATAAAACATAAGTGGCGGCTTGGATTTAGCTCACAGCCCTCGCGTTTGACACGCGCGTCTTCCAAAGCCGCCACCTGGCAGGTGGTGCATTTGTAGGAAGGTCTGTAAAACCAATATACGTTTGTATAGATAAATTTGATTTATGTTGAAACTAGCGTTGATAATTTTATGTATAAACTGACCTTTTTTCTTTAAAAAAAAAAAAAAATACATATGGTTCTGTAAATAGATACATGACTAAAGTATAAAGACAGTGTATCTGCAGCAGTTATGGCTCAGCCAGCTTTCAATAAACCTGCAAGAACTCACAGCCTGATATTTTCTGTCATTTTTACATCACCTTGAAAGATAAATCTTTTTGAAGCCGTGCTTTCAAAAGCTGCTTTAGCCAATTGTTCCCCTGTGCAACCCACAAGCTTTTTTTCTAAAACCATTTGGTGCCTCTTCTGCTCCTCTCCAATCATTTTTGAAGACACTTTCATTTTCCCCTTTTTGAATCAACTGCCCAGTAAATGGTGGAGTCCAGTTGGTGAGCGTAGGCGTTAGACTGGCAGCAGCTTAGTGTATTGTGCATTGCTGTATGATTTGTCATTGTTTGTATCTGGACGCAGAAAGGTTTAAAAAGCCCCTACATTTTCCCACTAGGCATGTAACAAAAGAGAAAGACGCAGAGACTTTCAAAGGGAAAACAGACCATGAACATCCAGGGACAGACAAAAATAATTGATAACCAGACCAACTGGCACAGATTACATTGCAGATGAGAGACTGGCTCTCAAACTCATTTCAGTTTCACTAATTTTCTTAGACTTGCCTTCAACAGTTTAAGATCTTCACATATTTAGTCCTGACAAATCCGTCAGCGTTTCCTATGTAGATGCATTCCAGTTCTCTCTCATCTTTTTATACATTCTCCTTTTGTCTCAGTCCTTGATTAAAATGCTTAGAACTGCAAAGAAAGAAGTCATTGAAAAAAAAGACCCCCCTCTCGGGCCTCATCCGGAGCAACATCAGCTTCTGATGACAGAGGCGCAGCAGGATCACCTGTCAGATAGAAGCCACTGCTCTGTGGCGTCTTTTGTAGCCTAGATGAAGTCGTCCATTATCAACATAATAACAAGGCTGCGTATCACCATTGCTGAGAAACCTAGTTTTATGGCTGTCCTCTCACATGTCAAAACAGTGTAAAATATATTTCATTTTTGAGTTTACATAATATTTTGGCTCTTAAAAAAAAAAAGCACAAGTGTGCACAACTTTGAGTTTATTCAGTAATGTTCATTGTTTTGTTTGTTTGTTTTTTGTTTTGTTTTTTTTAAATTAAACTTCCCTCTATTATAATGGGGAATATCAGATCTCTCACTAATAAGATGGGCGAAGTTGAGGTGCTGACGAGGACAAATCTGCAGTTTCAGCAATGCAGTATAATGTGTTTCACCAAAACGTGACTGCAGAAGCATATCACGACCATATCCTGGTCTCTCTGGCTCGCTTTCTGATGATACGGGCCGACAGAGATACTATATGAATAACTTAAGTACGTCACCATTTTTGATATCTCAAACCACAGAAATAATCACGAGGGTCCATCGGAAAATGTAGTATTGAGTTCAAGGAGCAGGAGTTCATAAGTTTTTCTTCTTCTTCCTACTCTTTTTCAAACATGTTCAGACTGACGCTGAAGTCATTTGTCTCTTTTGCATTTCTTGTTTAGGTATATTTAAGCATGTTTGTTATTTTATACTGCCATCATGTTCGAAATAAAGACTTTTGAATTGAACTGAACAACAGAAAACATTGTGAAACATTGTTTCCACAGCCCGGTTACTGAACTGTTAGCTGTGAGTTTCCATGCTCATTACTTACTGAGAGAGTTCATCAGTGTTGTTATGGTGGCAGTTTTACATGCTGCCATCAGCTGGAGCCGACACTGCACGTGATGTCATCAGCTCTGCTGTTGCTAAGCTACAGACAACAACCCAGCGCCTTCCTGAACTTCACTGGTGACTTCAACCACGTCTCTCTCTGACACATTTCCAACGTTTGTCAACTGCTCCCCCAGAGAGAATAAAACGCTGGATTTGTTTTATACGGACATCAGAGGTGCATGCAGCTGCTCTGCATGACCTGCTATTGGCAAGATGGTCTCTCTCTCCTCACCCTACAAACCCCAACCCGCTTTGTTCCAGAACCAAAAATATCCATCTTCTCCATGACTGTAGACCTGTAGCTCTAACATCCCACATCACGAAAGTCCTGGGAACACTTTTATTGGCCCACCTGAGTAAGCACACAAATACCTTCCAGGACCCACTGCAGTTACTGCTGATCATCGTGAGGCTGGAGCTGAAGACACCATCATACGCCTGCTTAAGCAGGCAGCACTGTGAGAATCATGTTCTTTGGTTTCTCCAGTGCATTTAACATCATCCATCCAGCTTTACTACATAAGAAACTCCAGAGGACACAGGTGGATGCCTCCACAATCACCTGGGCTACTGACTATCTGACAGACAGACCAGTTTGTGTGACTGAATGATTGTATGCCTTGATCTGTACACATTCAGGACTATCTGATGGCAGGAGCATGAATATGAAGAAATTCAGATAAATGAGTTGGTCCCAAATTAAGATACACAACAAAAAATAAATTAATTAAAACTTCCCTGAAGCAGACAGTAAAGAGAAATGCCAAAACTGGAAGAATATGTAATAATATGTGTTAATAAAACCATGTGTGTCTCTTTCTAAATCATGAAATAATAGATAAGGGAGGTTTGTGAAGATTGTGGCATTTGGCAGCTTCTCAGTAAGATTTTGCAATCAAAAAATAAAATAATATAAAATAATACTAATAATTAAAAATAAATCCAATCTGAAAATCATGAACCTTGGTATAGCTGCAGCAAACCATAGAACCTGGTATAGATGGGTCCTGACTGAAATCACTTTTACAACAATTGTTAAATACAATTTGCTATGGTGGAGGATACGCTGCATGCTTTTTTATTTATCTTTATCACACAGAGGCATAGCTGTTTGATGGATAAATGTTTAAATGCATACAGTATACAGAGAATGTTAACCAATATTGAACAACAGCAGGGTTAATGGCTTCTGTCACCATAGTAACCAACACTTCCCAACCTGTCATCAACCTGTCATCATAAGTGTCACATAACATTCCATCAACTGCATGCAAGAGTCTCTTAAGGCAACAGCACATGTAACAGATCTCACTAATGTTCATCTTTGCCTTTTCCACAAATGGATGCAATTATGTGCAATTATTGGCTGGTGAGTGCCAGATTCTAAAAACACACCCACTCACAAGATGCATATGTACACAGATGCACCAAATATCCTTCTACTACATCTGTATCATTAAGTCATGGCAGTCACACAAGGTCATGGACAATATGAGTTTTCCCTTTGCCAGTCAAATTTTACAGTTTGCTTTTCACAACCTCAACATCATAATGTAGGGAAAAAAAAAGACTTCTGAGCATGAACAAACCAACGAAAGAGAGAAAATTGACCCCAGCCAAGTGTAGCTCAAGGCGTCTGTGTGTGGGAGGAACACTTGAGACGAAGAGTAAATTCCTGCACATTGGCTTCAATACGAAACTATTCCATACTACATCAGTGTTGGTGGCCAACACCTTCAATGGAAATTCAATATCCTAAATCTCCTACGCACATCATTCATAGGCCTGCATTACTCTCATGTAAATAAAGATAACCTCTGTGAAATACTACAGTGAAAAATACTCATATGAATGGATTCATTCTTTGTTTTCTCTTCTTCTTTTTGAGAGAAAGGGAATATCAGACATGAATCGTGCAGAACAGGTGATGCAGCAATAATGTTGGTTACATGTGTACTATATAGATCTATATAATCTCTGAAGAAGTACAAGTAATAAAACTAATTAATGTCACTGTTATGCAAATTCTTAAATAATTAGTTAATGCCAGAGAAAAATCCTGTTGGGTAAGGACTGATTGTATCAAAGCTAGATTTTTTTCTTTAGCGAGGTAACTTCAGGGTTAACCCTGGGTTTTCTGTATCACAAAACTAGGTAATTACTTATGGGGGTATATTACCAGGGTAACGTACACATAACAGCTAACCTGCTCTGTAGCAGAGTAAGCTTGTGGACTGAATACTATATAATGCCCCACCCACTGGCCAATCAGCTTTTCGGGGAAAATGATGTACTCTTTCATCGAGGACCCAGTGGAAATCAGAGTGCGTCATGTCGTGAAAGGATTTTTCAGGACAGAGGTGGCCCATTTTACTACACAGATGACCGGGGAATGGATAAAGGATGTAATGTTTAAGTAAAACAGCATCCATGATGCCTCCACCTCACCCCAGTATTACTGGACATTTATTTGATGAAAGAAAGAAACAGATATTTCACCACATTTTGGGACACTTAAAATAGCACCATTAATGCCAAATGGATATTTTTTACTTTACTTTATGTCATTCAGTTGACCACTTTATTTAAAGAAGGAGCATATATTTTACACATTTTCCACCACTACATTGGGATGAATAAAGTATCTATCCATCTTCAGGCCACTAACTTTGAATATAGATATGATTTAATAATGGCCAAAGCTTCAGGCTTTATTCCAGCCTGATGTTATATTAGAAGGACCAACTTACTGGACTCAATGATGTTTTCATGTTTATTTTTAACCTCCCACATCCTTGACACCTCCGAGGGAGCACAACACATTGATTTCATGGGATTCATGGCTGTGATCAGTATCAGATGTATGTGTAACTTACGCATTTATGCTTCTCATTATGCGTTGCCAGGATTTCTCGCGTAGGTTGTCTTTTTCTTCTTCATATTTTATCGCTATGAGTTGCTGTTTCTCAGCTGTGAAGTACAGCATTCTGTCTTTCTCTTCTATGACGCTCATGATTGTGATTGGTCCACCACTTCGGAACCTGCCCTTTAAAAATGCACATTCATGACTTTTGATAAGATAACCCTGGGTTGAGTTACAGAGTTGATATTGGGGTTTGTCAGGGTAAGTTGAACTGGATAGGTCTGAGTAACCCAGGATAACTTAACCCTGCTTCATCATACAGGCCCCCGGACACACTTTAGATTTTATAAACAAACAGGAAACCACAGCCTTAACAGGATGTATGCACTGTGCAAAATATTGTAAGTAAAACTAAAAACTATTAATATAAAAAGAATCTACTAAAAAAAAAAAGAAAAAAAAGAAAAAATACAACATGTGATGTGCTGAGGTTACATTCATTAAGTTCATATACATTACTTTGATCAACGCTCGTTCATCCCTCTCTCTCTATAGCTTTATCTATCCCTCCATCTAAAAAGACACACACACACACACACACACACACCTCCATAAGACAAAATAATTAGAACTGTGTCTCAAAACGAAATTGAATC
>JBAMYA010000014.1:6642333-6655480 GCA_037176975.1 Arrhamphus sclerolepis | reverse complement strand
GGCCCCTGTGGAGGCTCGAACCAGGAACCTTCTTGCTGTGAGGCAACAGTGCTGACCACTAAGACACCGTGCTGCCTGTTATCATTGTTACATTTACATTTTTCTTCAGTATTTAAAAAAACAAAAAAAAAATACCAAAACACATAAAAACAGCAATTTCGTAGCCAGTAGTTCAGAATTGTTTCAGAACTGATCAGATGTTATGTTATAAATAATATGTTAAATAAGTTCCTCATTCTGCTTTTTGCTCTCGGTCCTTTACCCAGGGTTTAATTTGGATGCTGAGAGCTCGTAGGGAGCTTAAACTGTTTCTACAAAGTCCTCCACAGCTGAAGAATGTCTACATTTGTTATTATTAAGCCCATCTACAGATCTTTAGTTGTTAAAAAAAACAAAAAAAACAACGTATTTTATGATTCATTTCCTCTTCAGAGTTGGAGGGTTGAAGTTGACAACTGATTATTCAATTAACTTGTCCCTGAAGTTACAGATGTTGGCACGGCATTAGAACAGCAAATATGGTTCCTCATTTTAGCTTTACTAGTAAAATATTTAACCTCTAAAAGGAAGATTTTACTCCTTAGACAGTTCATGATCTCAGCGAAGCTCATAAAATCAACAGTGAGGCCTAACATCGCCTTTGAAAATACTAATTTTTGATTTTCCTCTGCGCCATCATTCATCTCTAAAATGTATGCAATTGTTGAGCCACTGAATGAAATTACTTTTTTCTGCTTTGTCCTTTAAAGCTTTTTCCTTTAGTGTTTTCGAGTAATTGGAGCGTTGTGAAAGGGAAAGTCAGTGTTACAAAGTGGCAAAAGCTTTATTCCATTTAATTTTGAAATATGTTCCATGACTAAAATGTAGAAATGAATGATGAAACAAAATTAGTAAAACAAAATGTGAACTGTCTTGGGTTTATATGGGCTGCAATTAAAAATATGTGGGTGAAAGAATCACTGGAAAATCTGAAACTTCAAGTACTATTATCTTATTACTACTTCTTCAAAAAAAAATTACCCATTCCTTTTTCATTTATGTTGATAATCTATATGCCTTTTAGAATAAGTAGAACCCCCCCCCCCCCCAAAAAAAAAAGAAAAGGTGCTATATTAATAAAATACATCATCATCATGCTTATCTGGCAGAATGTCTGAATTAATTATATAAAAAATAACATCTAAAAGGACACTGCAGGGAAGGAAGCAGAAGCACGGATG
This sequence comes from Arrhamphus sclerolepis, assembly GCA_037176975.1. Classification (NCBI taxonomy): domain Eukaryota; kingdom Metazoa; phylum Chordata; class Actinopteri; order Beloniformes; family Hemiramphidae; genus Arrhamphus; species Arrhamphus sclerolepis. The sequence goes on along the minus strand of JBAMYA010000014.1, from coordinate 6,654,260 downwards.
GAACAAGAAAACAAAATTCATATTTTGAGCTTCTTTATATAAAGAATAAAGAGATAAACAAGAGAGATCATTTAAATAGTGCAGAACACAGTGTTTTGGAAAAGAATTTAAGCACAAACTGTGCAATGAAAAATTAAGCACTTTCTGGGTGACCCTAAAGACTCTAAAATGCTTGCAAGTGGACTAAATGTTATTTTGCTGACACTATGTGAAGAAAAAAAAAAGGCAGTAGTCATATGTGACCAAATCTAACATTCATGCCAACATTTGGGTTGGTTGGTTGGGATTCTGCCAGCAGTTTGGATCTTTAATATAGAAACAGCACCACCAACTAAACAGAAACATTAAAATGGCCCTTGCCTAATATTTATTTCACTATTCATATAGTATAATAATAATAATAAAAAAAAACCACAATTCACAGTGGCCCTACAAAGTGGGTGCACACCACATTTAAAATGCATAAATGTCAATTAAGGGATAATTAAATGTCATCATAAATGGCATTTATTTTAAGGACAGATGGCACACAAGCACATGCATCACATGTGGCTGAAAGAGGTTTGTAGGTTTTAAATGGAATATCAACTCATGCAGGAGTCAAAATAAAGGCAATAAAGCAATGGTTTCATCCTTAGGTCATACAGTTGATCTGTTCTGCAAAGATATCTAAGAACAACCACCTCTGCAAACTGAATACATCTGCTTCTGTAACAGCTAGGAGACACGCTTCCCCCATGGTAAAGACCGCAAGCCTGAGTAAGTGCTCTGTGGGATCTAGAGCTGGAAAAGATTATTCCAAGATATTGATTTCTTCCAGGCGAAATTTTCTTTCATCAGCCATCTTGTGTTCTTTGGGTCATTATGCTGATGAGAGATCCATTTCAGCGGGTCTTTCACTCGTTTAATTTTTGGCTTAAGTGGCATCCAAATTTCTCTGTGCACTTTGGTTGAATTGAATCAATCAGTAACATGAATGAATGCACATAAAAACATAAGAGATGCAATTACAGCTCCATATTGCAGTTTTGATTAATTGGTTTGAGTGAACAATGCAATCAGTGATAATTGTATTTCCAGCCAACCATTTACTGTGAAGCACTTTTTAAGTCTGAACAAGGCACATAATGCAAGTACCCTGATGTCACAGCTGATGAAGTTTACATCTGATGAGTTGATGATAGTGGTGCAATAAAAAGCCACTGCTGAGTACATAATAGTTGCTGCTGTGGCCTTGTTGGAGAACTGTGAACTGATGACACTAATGTGTCCATGAGTGGAAAACTGTAGGAATGACAGCCTACCCAGCGCATGTCCAGCTAGTTTTGATAAATGCCAAAACTTAAACAGTGCAGAGAAAAAGTATGTGAAACACATGGAACGTATTGGTTTCCCATTTAATTTCAACAAAACATGATTTGATTTCAGTCACTGTGGCTGCCATTGTGCAGAGACAACTATTTCTTTCATCTTTCTTGAACACATGCAAATTCTTTAGCGACAGCTAATTTATAGTCAGTCCTTTGCACACCTTGAGTCGAATCAATAAACCACATTTTGTGGTTCAGAGGTACTCTGACTGATAAAAGACAAAACATTTGAAGTTTGCTGTTCATATAAAGACGTACTGATCTGTGTAAGACTGGTAAGGAACACTAAGTGGTCTCCAAGTGTTTATTCAGTTTAGTCATGCCTACACTTAGTAGAAGTTGGTACACAGCCAAGATAACTCCAAAGGTATAACAGAACTCTTAGTGGGCCAAAGAAACTAAAGGACTGAAAGCTTTACTGGGACTGGCAAACATCTCTGTTCATAAGAACACTACGCAAGTCATTGAACAGGCACAGTGTCTGGCAATCTGCAAAGCTACTGGGTAAATGTTTTGTGGACCAATGAAACAAAAGTTGAATTCTTGGGTAGGGATAGGGAAAGCTGGGGACAGTTACAGTTTTTTGGATTTCATTTATTTTCTCAGAGACTGTTTGTGCAAGAAAGACAAAATTTGAATACATTAAACCCATGTCTTAGCACCAAACAATGGATGTAAAATTTATGCTTGAATAGATAAAGTCAAATGTTGCAACTGATCCCATAACTGGGGACAGTTGCAACATTGATTAAAACATAAAATAATCAGTCTTTCACATAGTTTTGCAGTTTGGTATTGACAAAGCTAATTGTGCTTTATGGCTATATAAACAAAGAATAATAAAAAGGTGAAAATGTCATTGTTCAAGTAGCAACCACGAACAAGCAAAAACAGGTACAGGCATACAGAGCCATAAATAAAACAGTACGTTATACATGTTACACGTGTGTCTGTCTGAATTTTCTGCATGTGGTGTAGCTTATTTGTGTGTGTGTTTCAGAGAGGATAAATTAGTCCAGTTGTTGCAGGTGTAACTGGCTCCTCCATCAGTTCAGACCAGGCGAGCCCATACCTGGCAGTGCCAACACTGTATCCAAACAGGTAGAGGGACTGTTATGCTTCTTCTCTCTACTGGAAACAGAGCAGGTAGAATGTAAGGTAGCCTATATTGTGGCCTCATATCTATGATTTTAAAGCCAATTACTAAAATATAAAAGGTGAAATATCTTGCTAAGGAGTTCAAGAATCATCAGCAGTCCATAAACTTGAATTGAACAACATTTCTGATTGGAGAAATACACACTGTTGCAGCCATCCCCAGTCTCCCCTTCTCAGCACTGTGTGTGAAACAAAAAAGGCACAGCCTACCACCATCATCTTTTCAGTACAGTAGAGAGAACCTCCTGATTCTCCTGGAATACTCACTACTGGAAGGGAAAATAAATTCCCAAGTTTACCAAAATAACCTGCAGGATAGCGACAGGCTGGCTGCCTGCCAGCCAAAGCTCACAGGAGTTCTGCAATGCAGCTGAATAATGACTTGCTTTGAAGTAAATCCACCAAAAATGGCTTTAGTAAAAGAAAACCTGCCTTTTGGAGTTGTCCAGTCACAGTCTAGACCGTAGCCCTATAGACATGTTGTGGCATGACCTCGGGAGAGCAGAACACACCAGACATCATACAAATGTGAGATCAAGTAGTTCAATGGTCAAAAATTCAATGGTCAAAAAAAATGTTGTGCTGGTCTGATCCACAGCTACTAAAAAGTGCCTGACTGAAGTCATTTTTGCTAAAGAAATGCATTTACTCCTAAAGACTACTTTGTGTTTTCCATAAACACATTATAATCGCTTATTTTTTTATCTTTTACTGTGACTTTGATTACAATCAAATCTTTTTTAGAGCAAATTAATGTAGAAAACTAGTTAACACAATTAACACAGGTGCACTTCTGTGCATATTCAGAGGGAAGCTTGTGACTAAGAATTTTAAGCATATGGCCTTTAAACATTCTAGAGATTTTAGCCAGCATGAAATAAAGAAAAAAGAAAATTGGACTATTTGTGCTTATTTTATTCTTTCCATCTTCACAGACACACATCCACCACCACACACAGAGTTATGACAGTGGCTTGTCTACACATAATGACAACAAGGAAGCAATGTTGGTGGGTGGTGAGGGGACAAAGTCACTGATTGGATCCAAATATAATTTTCCATTAGAGCTCATATCTCCCAAGCCCAGAGGCTGCCTCATTAAGGAAATGTAATGATTCCATTCGTTTACTTTTAAGCGATTTTCCAACCTATGCGACTGTGGTTCAACCCACTCATTTTGACTTTGAAGTGGATCAGGAACATCCATATGCAACAAACAGGCTTTCATGTCCTAATAGTGAAAGGGCTGGTGGGCAATTTAATCACTGGTAGTGTTGACTGGGTTACATTCATAATCCAATTTCACCTTTAAGACATGGATTTATTTGCAACAGTGCACCACTGGTTTTTAAAAATGCATGAAAAATAGACAGATTTTAATTCAGTTGTGAGCAGTTTTAAATGCTATATAGGATGATATTAATAAATTCTCGTAATAACCCGTAAGTGTCTCAGAGACCACCTGGTGCCTGAAGTATAATTCTGCTGTCAGAGTTACAATCTTTTCATCCAACCTCTCATTTTGATTTCCTAAATGGTTGACATGGAGTCACTTTTTTTTGCTCAGTTCATGCTGTGCTTTTAGCGTTATGCCACTGTGACTCAATCACACTGAAAATATAAACAACTGATTATATGCAGGTCCACCTCATTCCACCAAAACAATTCAGACTCATCAGGGCATGACTAAAAAACATCTGGAGTGTCTGGTTCTGAGACATTAGCAACAGATGTTGTTGGTTGTGGGCTGGTCAGTCCAAAGTCAGTCCTCTTTCTGTGAGATAGAAATCACTGATGGGGGTCTAAAAGGACAAAAACATCTGTGGGTCCAGAGTGGGTTAAACCAGCGAAGGCCAAATAGGGGTCCAAAATACTACAGTCATTGTGGGCCTTGCACATCACACACATAAAGCCTTTGCAGTTTGTTCATGGACGAGCCCTAAAGGGAAAAACTGCCGTGGGTCCTACTTGAACTAAACCACAGGAGGCCCACATGGGTGTTCTGTGGGGTCACGGTCAGTTTACCCTGAAACATTAACCCAAAATAAGCCCAGTGGTGCCTGCATGGGAATGTTGCTCACAAAACTAAAGCCTGGGTCCCACCCGGAACAGAGAATTTTACTCCATTTTCAGCATAAACTAAAGTCCTAATGAGAGCATTTCAGAAGTGGAGCGCTGCCTGCTCTGCTGGACTTTAGGAACCCGGAGCTTTTGAGATCACCTGACAGTCAAGGTGTAATCTCCATATTTAAATGCATACTTTTCACCATGTCTTTTTCCTTTCTAGATTCATACATTTAAAATGGATGAGTGATGTCAGATAACCTTTTTCAATGTTTAAAATGAATCTCTACTCATACAATATCTTCTAAAAGCCTCTGAATGTTTATGTCAACATGAGAATTAGAGCCTACTCAATGGCATTTTATTTTGAAAATCAACTAGGATTCTCTAAAATTGATGCAAATTTGCCATGGCACAGCTCCAAAATAGATATGTATCTTTAGTGGAGCAGAACTGACAGCCACTTCTGGGACTTATCTACACAGCTTTGCTTGGTTTGCTGCGTAGCCCAGTGGTTTAAACAGGTGGCCCATGCACAGAGACCATGTACAGAGGTGACAGCTCTCCTGCAGCGGTTGCAAGCTCGGCTCCCGGCTTGTGGCCCTTTGCTGCATGTCTTCATCGCTCTTTCTCTGCTCCACTTTCCTCTCAACTTGCTGTAAAATAAAAATAAAAATTTAGAAAGTATTTAAACAGCCTCACTGTGTGTCTGGTGGGACCACACTGACTAGAATGGCTGTGATTCATCGCAGCTGGTACCACTGGTGCTTTGGAAACCCAGAGGCAATATGTTGTTGTCTAACATCTACTGTGTATAATATCCAACAGATCTTCTAAGTTAATACATCTTGGCAATATTTGCTTTATGTCACCATAAGTGTGACATTAACATGTTATGTAATGCAAATAGATAAATTCAGACTCATTTCAACCCTGGCACATATACAGACTCTATACAGCCCATATATTCCTATAATGAATGAAGCGAGAGATTGACAGCTCTGAGCTCATTCAAGACCCTATTTTAAGTGGTTGCCATGCCAGCTTCACAGCAGTCAGTGACTCCATGTTAAACGGCAAGCTCTTTGAGCAGCATGATGAATAATTCACTACCTTTAACAAGGTAGAAGAGTCCTTGCAGCATTTTGAGAAATTTAATACAAATGTCCAAAGCTGTTTGTTAAGAGATTCAACAGATTCTCATAGAATCTGGTGACAATCATCATCATGTCTCAAAGGAGACAGTTTTAATGAACTGTAGGTAGAAAGGAGGTCAAACCTCCCACAATCCTCTGCTGCATCTCGCCCTCGTTTGCAATTCCAATTGAGTGTCGTTAAGGATGATACAACTAATCACCTATGATTAAAGGGAAAAAAAGTGCAGAGACACACAGAGCTGTCACTCTAGGATCCAGATAAACACACACAGAGAAGCAAAGAAAATCAGCGTTTCGCTCACCCACATCAATTTACAAAGCAGTTACATGTTTGAAATGAGTGCTTTAGTTCAAGTGAATCTTCAATCATGGCCTACTCAGTCCACCTCCGTTTATCACAACAGCTCTGAGGGGTAAGTGGCTGCTAACCTTTTGCATCACAGTTGCACACCTGTTGCTCTGTTGTATTTAAGATTAGTAAGCAATGCACAAAGCCTTGTTTATTTCTGTTCAACGTGTTACTAAGAGCTAAAGAGCAGGGATGAACGTATTCACTGGGCTATCCCTTCACATAAAACTTTTGATAACACTGCTAATGCTAATCCTTTTCAATACGTAGAGATACATTGTTCATCTGGGAACCTGATAGCATCGTGTGAACAGCTTGACTCCTGGCAAAGTAGATGACCCTGGATAAAAACATCCTCATACACAAGCTGCCTCTGTTCCCTGCAGTGACAAATACTATAACAATCCATGTATTCTATCACTGGCAGACTGCTGTGCAAGTGCTGTTAATTTATACAAATTGACAGGCGTTGCCTCCCTGATGTAAATGCACATCTAAAGTAGATTAAAAACTGTCTAAAACTTTTGACAAAAAAACTTTTCTGCAACAAAACAGCTTTCGGGGTCAGAATCCAGCATAAACTTAGATTTAATGTTTCATCTGCACAACTGTTTCTACATTATCAGTGTGCCTGTTTTTGTTTTTTCTTGAGAAGTAAAATGCAATATAAAGAAATATAGCATCTGCGTCCTATGATAAAAGATAGAGGATACTGACTGCTGCTAGAGGGCTTTTTAAACTAGACTACTGGATAGGAAAATAAATAAATAAATCAATAACTCACCAGGTGGCAGCTGAAGTAGCCAGACCATCTAGTTAGTACACATTGATCTTTAGTCATTCAGTCTCTAATTGCAACACATTTACAATTTCAATGGACTGGAAAATAGAAGCTGCTGATTTTACACAATGTGCACCACTAAATTGCCCCACTCTATAATGCACTCCTCAGTATTCGTGCATTTATTGGCTGATTTCCAAAAACAATAATTTTTTCTTGTAGGTTAACTGCAGTCAGTCAGAGAAATGTCCCATGTGCTAAAACACAGCACCAGACCCATATTTGTTTTTATTCACATATTTCAGTCAAACAGGAGAGACATCACCCGAACAAATTCCCAGACCCAGTGAATATTTCCGAGTGTTTGATATGAGGCGTGATTTCTGCAGTTGCAGGGCAGTAGTATGACCTTTGTGTAACAGCTGGCAGTTCTGCAGTTCTTCTAACAGGGGGCGACAGGTCAAAGCACTAGCCCATTGAAAATCTGTGTTTCATCATCGGGCAAGCAACAACTCTAATTGGTCCATTTAACTCAAAGGGAAGTCAAAGCCAGCACAGGCACACACAATTAATGTGCAGGCAACACTTGCCAAGACAGACACGACTGCTTGTTACTTTCCAGGAAACTAAACAGGATATTTACATAAATGTATTCCCTTTTTTCTTTCATTTACAAAGCAAAGCTAGAAGACTAGAATGAGGACACTAGTTAAACCTCATCAAAAATAAACTTACATCCATGCCAAGCACAGTCCAAAGTAATGTGCAGTAAAATGACGGATTTGACTGCAAAAAAGTTTCATAATGAAATGCACGCAAGCCTTAAAATTTAAGACCATAAACAATTTCTGAAGAAATAATTAGAGCAAAAAAAAAAACATACCCACACTTACAACTTTCAAGTAGTGAAAGGATGGTTTGTGTGTACATGCGATCTTTGCACTTTTTTTTTTGTTTGCAAGATTATTGCAGAGTGAGAAAAGAAAGAGCTGCCAGAGTCCACACTCTTCTGCTGTTTGCTCACATATTCCCTCTCTCCTCCCTGTATGTGACGTTGTCTGCACACCCACTCTTAAAGAGAGAGAGAGATAGAGAGAGAAGAGACACTGAGCAGCACAGAAAGCCAGTCTGTTTTCAGCTCCCACTTCACTGTGGCTCCTCTGCCAGACAGCACTCACCCATCCAACACTCTTTCGAACACATTTCCTCTCGCTATACGACAGCTGACAACACCATCTCATTCTCTCAGCCGCACCGCAGACCCACATCCAAACAAGAGGGCGAAAACGAACTCCAGATACCAGCTCTGAGGAGGAGGTTGGGTCGCTGCTGGAGGGGGTAACTGGAGAATGGAATGGAACCTCAGAAGGATGGAGAGTGAACTGAGGCACATCAACCCAGACCTGCTGCAGCCCAGCAAGAGCTTCAAGAAGCCATCCTCTGGCACCATCACCCTTAATGTAGGGGGGTTCCTGTACACTGCCCACCGGACCACCCTTTCCAAGCACCTGGGGTCCTATCTGGAAGAGCTAGCCAGTGGCAAGAAGCCCGTTCAGCACACCGATTCCATGGGCAACCCCTTCATTGATAGAGATGGTCCAGTTTTTCGCCATGTGCTCAACTACCTCCGAACTGGAGAGCTGCAGCTACCTGATGACTTCCGGGAGGCAGGGCTCCTGCGAAAAGAGGCAGATTTTTATCGCCTAAGCGAACTAGTGGAGGCCGTCGTCGAGTGGGAAAGTCAGAGGGCGATTCAGCGAGAGCCTGCGTTTTTGGAGGTGACAGATAGCCATGAGAGATCACAGGGTCTCAAGGTGTACTGCAGCGATGCCAACTTCATTGAAAAAGTCAAAGGGCGGCTGGTGCAGATCTCCAAGAGCCGTTTGGACGGCTTTCCAGAGGAATTTGTGGTGTCGTCAAACGTTATCCAGTTCCGCCACTTCATTAAGTCAGAGCCCGGCTCACGGCTCGTTCTGAAGGAGGACAGCACGTTCCTGTGCACTCTTGACTGTCTGAAACTAGAAACGGTGATGCTAGCGCTGAAATCAGGCTACAAGTTAGTCACCAGTCTTGACAGCAGCAAAGGATCTGTGGTGGCAGCTGAGGCCCTGCACTTTGTCAAATAGAATAATGGGAAGAAGAGAGGAGGAGAGAGGGAGGTAGAGAGGGAAAGTGTACCATATGATTCACGATCCAGGTCAAAGTAAGGTATTGGTTTGAAAGTCTTGTTCAATGTTGTATTGTGTCCTTTGCTGAAAGGGCAACTGGTGGGGTGGACGACTTCACAGGACAGTGTTTATGCCTTTACTGCACAGTGATAACTCACAAAGTCATGGATGATTGTTTTCAGCAGAGCAACATTTTGAGATCAACATCTGCACTGCTTCATATTTCCAGAGTGATCGAGATCATCTTAATGGGAAAATGCCACTAACCTGAAAGAAAAGCCAACAGTGAATCCTTCCATTGAGAATGTTGAACAGCTGTACCAGTGGATTGTTTCTCTGCTTTATAAACGGCTGCAAAAGCCTTCACAACCACCTGTGATGTGCACTGTTGTACCATTCAGCTTTTACTAGTCTCTCTCCCTCTCTGTGTGTGTGTGTGTACTACTGTACACTGTGTGTGGTGTGTGTAGCTGGTTTAATAGCTTCTTGTTTAGTTTATTAGCCTCTCCGGAGCCTGTAGGAAAAAAAACAGCCCTCATTAAAGTTGATTTGGACTGACACACAAACTTCACATTCAGCTGTCAAGTCTAAGCGTAAAGAACTGTGATAATTGTAAGGGCTTTGAATCTAGCATGATGCATGTGCACTGAGGAAAAATTAAAAAACAAAACAAAACAAAAATATTTGTTAGTGCTGTGTGCCTCTGTGAAGACAATGCCACGACAATGCCTATTACTTTTAATTGTGAATATTTTACAAATAAAAGTGACTTATAATCTCTTGGTTTGATCTGTTTTTACAAAAGTCTGGACAATTTAATGGCTATTTATATATACATACATACATACATACATACACACACACACACACACACACACATATACACGTGTATATATATATATATATATAAGTGTGTGTGTATTTCCATACACACACACACACACACACACACACACACATTTTTACACACAAACACACATGTGTATATATATTGTGTCCAATAGCATTAAAAATAAACCAGTAACTATTTAATACTGACCCACACAAACCCATCTGTACAGTGTGCAACTGTGACCCCCTGAGACAGACTGGAGCATGGTCGCCCTCACACCTCCAAACAGAGGCTGTATGTTGACTTGGCTCTCTGACAGTTCACACAAGTCTTTTTTTTTTTTTTTTTTTTTTTAGAAAAAACAAACAAAAAATAATTTTTTGCATGCAAAACACTATCTTTTATGTCTGGATCATGAAGCAACAAAGAAATAAAGACAATGTTGTAAATTAAGTTAAGCTTAATATATTTAAGTCATTATACATGCAACTCATAATTGAGAATGTTCATCTTCTTTTTCTTGAAGCTTTCATTGAAGAAGCTACTGCAGACTGTGTTATATATCCAATTAAGTATATCAGATTTTGTCTGTATAATCATTCAGTGTATTTTTAACTGAGAATTTAAGACAACTACATGTTCAGAACAAATGAATTTTGCCATATTTTGTGCTGAGGGGTTTAACTGGAAAATGTAAAACCCTTTGGAGAGCCAAACTAAACTAGTTCTTTTATTTTATATATTTATTTAGTATTTATTCTTAATGGATTTCTTGATGTGTGTTGTTGTGTTCTGAGTGCCTGTGACTGCAATCTGGGAAAACAAACAGAATAGTCCCCATGATTACACATTTAAAAATAAACCAGACTTTAGAATTTTGCTTTCTCACATTGTTGCAATGATGCAGAAGTGTATGTGGACATGTTGTTTATGTATTTATCATATGTATACGATTCATATCAGAGATATCCAGTGTTCAGTTTACTGCAAAAATCCTGTGTATTTCATCTTTTTCCACAGTGATGTACAAAAAAAATCTATTAAAAACAGGTTTCAACAAAAATTTGAATTTGTTTTTCAAACATTTCATAGTCATGACGCAACATTTGTTCCACATTGTCAACTAATAATTCAATGGAAAGCATGCTTTGCTTTCACCTTCACACCACCACAGATGTTGATGCAGTAAATGCAGTGAGCTGTGCTGACTTGCTGCCACTCTGATGCAGCATTTTCACCTGAAGCCTCCCAGTTCTAGCAAAGATGATTGACCCACTTTAAAATGCCAATCGAGGAAAACTGCTGCCCTTTTCCCTCAAGGAGGATCTCTTTTTATCCCTCCTCACTACAATCTGATGTGCGTCATCATCAATGGTAATAGTCACACTATTTTCCCTACTAATGAGATGTATAATTGTTTTGAAATGCAGCTCGAACATTACTTTTGCCACGGCCCAAATTGGGTTAAATTTGTCCTGATTTGGTTCCTGTAACAATAAGTCTCCAATGAGATGACCCGGGCATGCCAAAACTTCATACAATTTGTATGTATGACAAAACCGGCAACAAATCTTTTATTGATGGAAGCACATCTCTTTTTATATGCAACCTTTAATGCACATTATTAAATGGTGCTTATCTTCATTTAATTTATTCTCTCCCATCAGATGGAACATTTATCTGTGATTCTGGAATACTATGCTCAATATGACGACAAAGTCTTGATCTCGATGCATCGGGTGTCAATTTTGGTCAGAGTTCTAAGTGTGCACTGACTGACAGACGGATGGTGGAGGATTATGTCACTTAGAGGCAGTGGCGGCTGCTGATTTTTAAAACAGGGGAAACCCAGGGTTCAGGGTTGGAGTGGTTCATGCCATCCCACAGCTGAAGATAGCAAAGTTAAAAATAATTAGTAATAACATAACTGTGTTATGTTAAGCAGGGTTAATCCACAGAATCAAGGATTCGAATTTTTACATTCTTATTTTTTTCTTATCTTTTTACATAATTTATTTTATTTTTTATTTTATATTTTATTCAGTGTG
>JBAMYA010000014.1:6632037-6642233 GCA_037176975.1 Arrhamphus sclerolepis | reverse complement strand
AAGAGATTCAGCCTGGCAATTTCATCGGTGAGCTCAGCACGATCCATGAAGTACAAATCAAATGTTTTGGCCATTTTTAGTCCTTAGAAAAGCTTTTCAGAGAATAAGAGGTCACAGATGTCTGCAATCTGCCTGCGTCTGAGAGTAGAATGATCTAATTGCGATGTCGTAGTGACTTCCTATGACATCATCACTGGAATGTTCTTTTAGTATTTTGGAGGCGGAGTTTTGGAACTCCACCCCTTCTCCTGATTCTATTTTAAGTACATGTTTACACATGAAATTATTCTGAATCTAAGATGTGATAGCTGTGTCTCAATTCAGTGGCTGCATCCTACAAAGGACGTAGACTACTCAGTTGACATAGGCCGGGTCCTTCGAAGACCGAAGTCAGCGGCTGTGAATTGGGACTGTCCAGCCTTCAGATTAACCCCTGCCATTACCTCTGCATATGTCCTGTTGCCTAGCAACCGTTTAAGTGCTGAACTGAAGAGAGAATGGAGATTTAAATTTTAGTTGTTTTTTAAAAAATTATTATTACTTTTTTAATTTTAGTAGAACTACAACAGCACCCGTGAAGAGGCGGCTGTTCTGTTTTCTAAGCTTAATAAAAGCTTCTGTCTACTTCTTGCTCCTTAAACAAAAAAACAAAAAAAAAAGGTTAGCGGCAATAGTTGAAGATATACAGGACCCACTGTACGAGCTCATTGATTGTGATGATTTGTGACAAAAAAGCATCTGTCAGTCACCTCTTTCACTCCCTCCGACTCCTGAACATCACTCACTCATCCGGACACTGTGGTCTCATGAGGAAACGCAGCTTTGGATAGAAAGTTTTTCTTGTTCCCGAATACAAATATTTGTATTTGTTCGAAATAAGTAAAAAAACACGTTATTTGTGCCTTTCCGAATACCATATTTGGGTTCGGCTCCACCCCCCTAGTTTGTGTGTGTGTGTGTGTGTGTGTAAAATTGGACAAATATTTGCCTCCTCTGTAAGAAATGGGCCCCTTGATGGCCCCTCATTTAGATAAATCCTAGATTCACTATTTCACATATCTGAATCTTACTCAATCCTTTTTTGTTTTCTTTTTTCTTTTTCTTTTTAATAAAAATGTGTGTAATAATTGTATAATCATCTAAATCTAAGAATGATTATACATAAATTCAAACATTTACCATCCACAAATTTGGCTAAATAGTCGATGTTTCTTTTACTTTAACGGAAGCCCAATGCACTAAACCCATTTTTTCCCTACAAAATAAACACCTGCATTTCAGTCCTTAGATGTATCTAACACATAATATGTAATTTCTTTCATTTTCTTGTTAGCTATATTAGTGAAAATGTAGGTTTTATACTACAGTTGTTCCACATAGACTACATTTACACCAATACTTCATCTAGACCTATTTACACCAAGGTACACCCATATTTACACCAATGAAAAATGAAAATAACACATCAATAACATCACAGTCAGTTTCAAATGCATCTTTTTTAACTGTCGCCATGACTGTGATGTAGCACAGCTCACTTTGGGGTTCTTTTAAGTCTAGAAAATCCAAAACTTCTGCTTACATCAACTCTTCTTGTGGTCAAAAGATGCATGCAGGCATATATATCAGTAGTGTGACTCTTTAGAAATGTATATACACTATCAATCAAAAGTTTGGACACACCTTCTCATTTACTGGTTTTTATTTCTTTATTTTCAAGACTATTTACATTGTAGATTCTCATTGAAGACATCAAAACTGTGAATGAACACATGTGGAATTATGTAGTAAACAAAAAAAAAGTGAAATAACTCAAAACACGTTTTATATTCTTCAAAATAGCCACCCATTGCTTTGATGCCTTGCACACTCACGATGAGCTTCATGAGGCAGTCACCTGAAATGGTTTTCCAACAGGAGGACTTCACAGAGGTGCTGAGCACTGTTTGGCCCTTTGCCTTTACTCTACAAAGGGTAGCTACTTTGAGGAATCTAAAACATATATAGAGTTCTTTCACAATTTTTTGTTTGTTACATAATTCCATTTATTGTGCTTCATAGTTTTGATGTCTTCAGTATTTATCTACAGTGTAGAAAGTGTAGAAAACATGCATGTGTTTGTATGCACACTTAGAAATAATTGTATAGGCCTATAGATTTTTGCATTTATGTAAGAAGGTGTAGGTATATGTATGGTAGGAATACATATTTTGACCAGAATTTTTTTTTTTTTAATAATCGTAATATATCAATTGTAATTTTATTTTGTAATTGCTGTTATATAATTTATACAGAATAACTAAAGTAAATTGAGTATTGTTAAAAATATATTTTTTTATTGGGGATTATTATGTTTATAATTGTTCCTTTTTTATTTTATTTAATTATTTTTTAACATAGCGTACTTGAAGTAACTTGTTTGACCTGAACAGAACAGAACTGAAGTGAAATGTACCTAGACCAACCGTGGACTGAGCCCCTACGCTCGGCACCTTCCGGCTAATTCCGTCGATGTTGACATCGGGCTCGTCTGTCGCCGCCTCGCCCAGACTGCTTTATGTCTGGCAGCAGAGACCATGCGCGGTCGCCATATTAGCGAGCAGCCCTCCCCTCTGGTCCGTCACAGCGCAGATCTACAGCAGCAGCAGCAGCAGGTTCGGGTCCGTCTGAGAGCCGCTACCGCTGGGAGGACCAGTGATACAGCAAAACCGAGACCACACCGAGGATTAGCTGGGATGGATTTAACCTTTGTAATCCACTGTTAAGTCATTTTTTCGCCTTTATATCATCGTGCAGCCGGATGAAATGTTTCCTTCGGTTTAATTTGGATGACTCTGGGTAAATAACAGCTGAAAAAAGACCCACGGTAGTCGGTGATGGAGACTGGCAGCTAGCTAGCTGACGTTACTCTTCTGTCAGGCTGGTAGTTTTTTTTTTTGTTTGTTTTTTGTTAGTGTTTTGTTGTTGTTGTATTTTTTTTTTGTTTTTTTTTTTAAGAACTTGCTCACAGCAGCTGTTTGGCTTTCGGTACGTGTCTCGGTTGCAACAGGGCATAACAAAAGGCGACATGTTGGTTTAACGACCGTGCAGGCGGATAGTTGACCGGCACCAGCTGACGTTAGCTCGCTAGCTGCTGAGCAAGCAGCCGCTAGCCTCTGTTGCCTCGCTGGCTGTGAGAGGAAAACTCTAAACCCTGCACAAGAGGATTCAACATCGTATTTAAAGCAGCCAGTCTGTACTTTGTCCCGATATTTATTTTATTTTATTTTTTTCAACTGGATTGTCTGTTAACCGGAGTTTTGGCAAAACGGCGCCGCTAACGATCAGCAATCTTACTGGATACTGTCAGAGACCAACTACCGCCCGGATTATCTCGAAATGCATCATCCGGACCCCGCAGGAGACTCTGGCAGTGTTAGAAAGATGGCGCATCCGGCTGTCTTGCACAGAAGGGGCAGCAACACGAGCAGCGGGAGCGGCTCCACGCTGTCAACACCGGCCAACCCGGTGGTCAGTAATAGCCACGTTTCAGCCGATGATTATCAGCCCTCCCTGTTGATTCAGCCTCCTGCTGGTTCTTCCTCCCCTGGTCCCCATCACCCTCCTCCCCACAGCCTGAATCTGCTTTCCCAGCCTCAGTCCACGCAGCCGGCTGGAACTCAGATGAAAAAGAAGAGCGGCTTCCAGATAACCAGTGTGACCCCAGCACAAATATCGGTTAGTACAAATAATAGTATTGCAGAGGACACAGAGAGTTACGATGATTTGGATGAGTCACACACAGAAGATCTGTCCTCTTCTGAAATCCTGGATGTGTCCCTCTCCAGAGCTAATGATGTGGTAGGAGCAGAGAGAAGCTCTTCAGAGGAGACGCTGAATAATTTCCATGAGGCAGAAACCCCTGGAGCTGTCTCCCCCAACCAGCCTTCACACCCTCATGCTCTGATCCATGGACAACAGCACAGTGGAGCCATAGTGAATGGGACTGTACACCATCAACATCCTCATCATCCCAACCATGCCCAGAGCTACCCTGTGTCCTCTGGCCTTGGCAGTGCCCCCTCTGCCCATGCTTCTCGAGCTTTACCTTGTCTTGCCCAGAAAATGCCTTCTAATGTGGGGGGCCCTCAAGAGAATGTTTCCCATGCTGCTCCTCCAAGTATCGTTTCTCAGCCTGTGGGAATCGTGGCCTCAGGATCTGTCCCTGGAATGCACAGCTCTGCTACAGGCACGACAGTCAGCGTAGTTAATCCCCAGACCAGCAGTGTTAGTAATGTGAATATGTTGAGCTCTGCCAGTGTGCCTGTGAGAGGGGGAATCAGCACGAGTGCTAGCAGTAGCAGTGGTGGCTTTCCTCCTAATGTGATTAGCAGCAGTGGGGGTGGTGCCGTTTCAACAGGAGGTAACCATATGCACACCGCTAACGTCAATATGATCCAGCAACACCAAAACATCAACTCTAACATCACCATGACAACTACAACTACTGCTGCTGCGGCTGTTGTCAGTGCCTCTGGAGGCATGGGGGTTCCCAGTGGGATCCAGGGAAGAGTTGGATCAGCTGCGATGCAGCCTGCTAGTGTTCCTGCTGCAGCTGTGCCCTCAGCTCCTGTATCATCTGCTCCAACTCCAGCCCCTGCCGTGGCTGCAGCCAGCTCTCGCTTCAGGGTGGTAAAGCTGGATTCGAGCTCTGAGCCCTTCAAAAAGGGCAGATGGACATGCACTGAATTTTATGACAAAGAGGCGCCGGCCCCAGCTTCCTGTACTTCTGCACCTGATGCAGGGTCTCTTGGTGTACGTCAGTTTGCTTCTGAGAGCTTTGCTGGGGCCTCGGAAAGGGAAAGCACAAGTGGTAGTTCTGTGAGTAGTACTCTGAGTTCAGTGAGCCATTACATTGAGAGCAGTGGAGAGGCTGGTGGACCGCCGGTACCCCAGCATGCCCAGGATTACATCTCCCCTCCTCAGGGTTATCAAGGAATCCCCCCAAGTGGCATAAACATGGGTGTACCTCAAACCCAACCTCACATGCACACCCAGGATATCACCCATCCACAAGTGAAGACTACCGTGGCCCCCTCAACCTCCACGAACATTCATCAGCCCACAGCCATATCCGGGCACCAGACTGCCATGGGTCTCACTACACCTGCTGTACCCCAGCAGCAGCAGCAGCAGCTCACCTATGCCCAGGCAGTTGCTAATCAACCTCCTGGTTCTTCACAGGGGTTAGTGGGTATTCAGCAGCAGAAATTAGGCTATGCCACCCTTTCACAACAATCAGCTGCTACCCAGCCAGCACCCCCAGTGTCAGTGAGGCCACCTGAGTACACCCAGTCACAGCAGGGTATCGTCCAGGCTGCTTCCTCTCAACCTCTTTCCAGCCAAACTGGCTCAGCACCTTCTGGGCCAGCAAATGGAGCTAGCCAGATGATGGGAGGTCCTCAGCAATCACAGGGACTTCTTCACACACAGCCCCCCTCCCTACAAGGCACCACCACCAGTATGTCCTCTCATATTGGTGTAGCAGGTCTGGGCCAGCAGCCTCAGAGCCATCCAAGCCATCTTGACTGTCAGCAGCAGAAGCCACAGTCGCTCCCGACTCAAATCCAAAATCCAGGCCTAACCAACCAGCTGCCCACCACCATCCATCAGAGCCAAGCGTCTGCACCTAGTGTGCCTCCTCCCAATCCTCAGAATGATCATCAGGCCCAGCCTCAATCCCACAGTACTGGTAATAGTGGTCGGATGCCTCCGCAGGGTGTTCCTCATAGCCAGTCTTCTTCTGTTGGCTTGACCCAGGACCACAGCAGTGCCCAGGCCCAGGCTCATGCTGCCCAGGCCAGTGCCCTTTACGCTAGTCTGCCCAGCTTCACCACAACACAGTTGCAAGATGCCCAGCGTCTGCTCCTCCAGCATCAGTCTGCTTTGTTAGGGCTTCCCAAGCTTTCTGCAGGGGAGACTGGATCTGGATACAGTACTGGCCAGGGTCAAGAAACTGAGGGCAATACCACCACCAGTGCCTTAACTGCACCAGCTGGTTTCAAGCCTGTAGATGGAGAGGAAGACGGGTAAGACATTATATCAGCTTTTTTTTTGCTATTTTATTAGTATTGTTTTTATTGAATGTTGCCTGTTGCACTGGGTCTAATGGGAAGAAGCAGAATGCAGACACGTACCCTTTATGATGTGGGTGTTTAACTAGCTGACTAACTTCACCGGTTGTTGTGGCAACAGAGGAGGAAAAAAGATGTTGTCATTACTCTGGATAACCAGCCCACTACATTTAGTTCATCAGTGGGACACAGCACAGAGCTCAGCTGGATGTTGCGTCTCTTGCACTCACTCAAGTGGATGCAGTGATTCAACACTTTTCTCAGCTACCTGCTTGTTTCATTCCCAGCTGTCTGCCTCATGGAGCACATTTTATGGATGCAGTTTGTCTTACAAACCCTCAGTACACTGATAAAATCTGAAGCACTGACACTGTTGTCATTATTTAATAACAGAGGAATCTGCACATCTGATAGAAAAATTACTAAATTCTAAGTTATTTTGTAGGTGGCAAGCTATATTTGATCTTATTCCATATATTGATCTGGGTGAACAAATGCATTTTTAAACCTTTGAATGAACTCTTAAGAAGGAAATGAAAAGTATAGTGCCCAACTGTTCTTTCTTCTGAAAAGCATATTGATTTTACAGTCCTGTCTCTTTTTGTTGTGAAAATTCTTTGGAGTGAACTTTTAAGATCTAACTGTTGAGGTTAGACAGGAATTTTAATCACTTTCTAGCAAGAGGAAATTGCTTGCAATGTACTGACTCCTAAAAACCCTAAGCCCTTTTTCCTGACTTATGAAAACTACAGTGACCTCTGTTAGCTTTCAGGATGTTTAGCGTACCTGAATTGTAACTAACCTGTAGAGGAGAGAAACTCCAAAGGGCGCTTGTTACTGGTAATGCATAATGTAACAGAGAATAATGATGATATTTTAGTTTCTTTGTCTTTTTGGGTCAGTTAGATGGATAGTGTAGGATGGTTTCTGTTATCACATGATGTTTAACTCTGAGGAATGTGGATGCTGTGTGGGGTCAGGTGGATTATTGTCTTTGATCAGCAGAATTTGTGCCAAACCAAAGCCTTGTTACAAATGGGGAGATTGTCTTTGTGTATTATGCTCACAATTCTATTCTCTCTAGTTTCCCTGTTGTCAATTTAGTGGTGGTAGTTGAAACAGTCCTTCAAAAGCTGTTTTTGTTAAAGTACTTTATGTAAAACCTCATTAACAAGAAATAGTGTAAACTGAGGTGATCAGTTCTATTGGTTTATCCAGGCGCTTTTGAAACAACAAGCTGCTTAATGGGATTATACTGTCTGCAATATGACATCCCCCCAAAAAAGTCTGCCTTTTTCCTGCTGGTTTAATCATTCCAAACTCAGTTTCTGATGTAATGGTGGTAGCTCACCTGCTCCCAGAGGTATGGCTATAAAATGATCAGAAAATGCCATATGTCTGACTGCTTTGGCCCCTTTTTCCATGAGTAATTGAACTTCTCATCTTTTAAATTATTATTGCTCTTAATATGGAAATATTAGCACTTTAAATGAAAAAAAGTGAATAGTATTCAATGGGTGCAAAAGTGCTAAACAGAAGTAAGTTAAAAGGGTGCAAAACCAAGCCATATTGTCATATAAAAGGTTGAAAACCAGACAAAGGTTGACAGCTGTTTTCCAGTGCTGATGCAGTGAGCAGAATGGCTGCTCATCATCATCAGAACACTGAAAGTAATGAAAAAAATAATGGGTAAAAAAAAAAAAGTTGCATGCTCAAACACACAAAATCTAAAACATTCAGGTAAATATGTGCAGTGTTTTTGATTTTTCCTCAGTGACATATAAAGGATTTTCAATTACAAGTGCTGTCAATTTTCAGCAGGAAAATCCACAAAATGCAAAACAAATTTATTTTACAATAGACACAATGTCAGTAACTGTCACTGGAGGACTTTTGATCAAGAGAGTGAAGACTGAAAGTAACATGGATAGAAATTAATGAAATTGGCTCATTTTTATTATAACATTGAACAATTTTAGAACAAATTTTAGTGTGTGTTCTGCAGTAGAAATGAGGCTATGCCACCCCTAAACAGCAATCACCTTACCCCCTTAATATAATGGGGAAACATTGGGTTATGTCATAAGGCAAGCTTATCAATGTTATTCTTCATTGCTAAAAGTCACTCTACCTTAAAATTCTGGTGTGTAAACTGTTTTACTGGAGCTTGTGCCGTGAGATAAAGTTTATTCAGTCCTGTCACCTTGGAAAGATTAACTTTAGACAAAAGTCAGTTGAACCATTGAAACTGTTCTTAAGTTCTTTTAAACTTGGAATTTGCACCAACTGGGTAGCACCAATTTCAAACATTCCTCTAGAAGCACTACTTCTAGCTGTAGTACGGTCTATAGTGGAGAGAAATAGCGTGGGAAATTTGCCATCACTTACTGTGTCCTGAAGAGTCTTGTGAGTGCATGGTTTTCTCTACATTTGTTGTTTTAACAAACAGTGTATCTCCCTCCCTCATTCTGGTGGATTTGTGAAAGTGAAATGTGGTTTAATTGGTCCGTTGTCATCTGCTTTGTGGAGGTTTTACTCCCATATATTTGTCTCTTAACCAGCTAGCTATGTGGTTCTATGAGCAGCTGATATTTACATTTTGTAGATAACTGCTGGAGTGAATTGTGGCAAATATACTAAAATGGAGGTTTATCTAGTTTCTTTTGATTTTAGAAGTCAGTAAGACCAAGGTGTGGGTATCGACCATAGAGATGTATAAATGGACACAGGATTCGATCACGTAACCCATGCACTTTTCTACAGAGAGCCTTTGAAGCCCAGTTTTCCTCAAACCATGAGGCGCCATGTTGCAAAGAGGCTGGTCAAAGCTGTCAAAGCTAACGGCGGAGCCAGTGCCTAGCTCTCATTCAAACATAACAAATGTGCCCGGGCATCTGATTGGACAGCTTTATTGCTTCATATAAATGTATTTGATGTGTTTCAAAAAGATTCATACCCCATACAGTTGTCACGAATATAAAATCTAACTTTAGAGACCAAAAGTGATTTTTGCACCAGCTATTAAATATGTTTAATCAAAAAATTTAAAACATTAGCCAAGCCTAAGTTTAGTTGTCTCACCAACTTAAGTCTTTTTCAGACTTGGGACATAGTGGTGATGAGTTTTATTGGCTTCTTCAAGGAATATTCCAACAATCATGCCTTGCTCAGTGACTAATTAAAAAAAAAAAAAGAAGTAAAATCTGTATGCAGACTTTTAGCCAAAGGGCTGTCCAGCTGTCTTTTGGACACCTTGATTTTTTTTGCTATTTGTTTTAATGGTTGTCTATATTTTTGACTTGATGGCCTAAAGTACCTTAACCTTAGATCAAAACACAAACGGCAATAAGAGAAATGAAGAGGAATGGAGTAAGTAAGGAGTGTCACTGGACTTTGCAGGAACTGACAATGCCACTGAGGGCTTAAAGTACCTATCCAAGTCAGCTGTCCACCTCCCGTATTCTGCATGGTCCATCATTATGGAAAAGCCCATGGTGTGTAAATTCAAAATCATTGACTTGGTTAGTTTGTTATTTGTTGGTCTGTATGAAAATAAATAAGTAAATAAAAATGAATATATATGAAAAACAAATAGACGCAACTATAGATCACAGTTTCATCTCTTTTGAAAGCACTACTGTCCGTGTATGTCGCAGCCATCTGATTTCTATTTTGAAATTGGATAAATGATAAACAGAAAATGAGCCCATATAGCTTTTTTGTTTTGAAACTGGTAAATCTAACCCTAACCTTGTATTCAATTTTCTTCTTAAATTTGAAAAACCAAACACAGAAAACAATTCTTTAAACTGATTTTCAGGTGCTGTGTGCATGAATGGAAGTTTGGAATTGAGAAAACAATGACCGGCCAAGAAACGCAACACATTATCAGCCGAGTAATATAATAATGAAAGGGATGATATACTAAGATTATCAGGTTATCAAAAATGTGTATACTATTTTCATCTACATAAAGAAAAGAGGAAAAAAAAGTTAACACCACTGTCAGTACAAGTTTATCAGTTTAACTTTATTGGCCACATGTGAAACATCTTTTCACAGCACGTATGTGAAACTTTTATT
>JBAMYA010000014.1:6613973-6631937 GCA_037176975.1 Arrhamphus sclerolepis | reverse complement strand
TTATGTTTGTCTTTGCACGCCTGATAAGATGAAGGGAGGGTGTGTGTGTGTGTGTGTGTATATATATATATGTATGTGTATATATATATATATATATATATATATATATATATATATATATATGTGTGTGTGTGTATGTATGTATATGTATATGTGTATACATATATATGTGTGTGTGTGTGTGTGTGTGTGTATAAATAAAATGCATATCCATGTATATCATACCAACTACCATCCGGTTCTTTGTTGTCCAGTCCCTGTCTTCCTCCCTGCTGGAGGATGCAGAGCAGGTCAGCTGAGCCGCAGGTGGGGGCGTTCCCAAATGTCGTCCAGTCTCCGCGCGGCCAATCAGCAGCCAGCTCGTCGCTGTGTCGCTGAATAAATTATGCGGACTTGTAGAAAGCTGCAGACCTTTTGTGTAGCGCCGAGATGAGCTGACCTTGGGACTGTAGTATCTTTTTGTCGCTGCGGTAGGCGCGTGAGCTTCTACGGTGATACGGAGTAGCGCGTTTGGATGCGTCTTGCAGAGCCGGTCGCGTGGAGGTGGTTTCGGAGCTGTTTGTTAACGGGATATAAAACATGAACAGCATGAATACGCAGTGCTACACTATGACCATGGATTTAGGCGTCTGCCAGCTCAGAAATTTCTCCATATCGTTTCTGTCGTCGCTATTGAGCGCGGAGAGCTCGCACGTCAAGCTCGACAATAGGTAAAATAAATAAATAAATAAAGGAATAACTGTTTGTATTCAGCTCATTTCACCTGCAGGATGGTGGCAGCTCTCGTTGCTGCTGCTACTGTAATCATTGTGTTCAGACTCTACACTGCCATAAACGAAGAGTTGTTTCACACTGAAACCAGCCAGTTGGTTTTATAGAAATTTCCAGATGTTTCCCGTAACGACCCACATTCCTATAAAGGGAGACGGGCTGCTTACTGCTCCCAAGCTCCCATCTTTCTACACTGCAGCACAGGCTGGCCCATAATGTGGCATTTATTTCTCTTTTCTTCTTTTGCAGCTCGTCGGGAGCCAGTGTTGTGGCCATAGATAACAAGATTGAACAAGCAATGGTGAGTTTTTGCTCATTTCACATGGTGAAAAAAAATGTTGGTTACTGTGTTTTTATTTATTATTATCTTTGTTATTGTTATTATTATCATTTACCATTACTGCAGAGTAGATGGTCGTGGAAAACTAGAACAAAAATCCCGAAAAACAATCTCGTGTATTGTGAGCTCGTTTTGATAGATTTAGTTTCCGTTACATGTTAGTAACATGTAGCCTAGTTTAATCACAGTGTGAAAGTCTAGGCAAGTAATTTCAGCGTTTCGTTTTTTGGCAATAAAATAACTAACGTTGGAGAAACATGAATATTTTCCATTCCTTATTATTTTTAAAAAACTGATTAAATCACTTTATTTAACCTAGCTTCTTCTGCAGCCACTACAAAAATGAATCCAGATCCAATATAAAAAAAAATATATCATGGATTTTAAAATGACACACACACACACACATATAATTTTAAGTCCCTGTTATGATAAGAGGTTTAATTTTCAGAAAGCCAAGCAGAATTTTGTTTTCTGTTTCACCGTCTCCGTTGTCAGGTCTGTTGCTAGGCAAACTGGAAGACTCTCACGGCTGGTTAAAAATATCTCGGCCTCTGATTGGCTCGCACATACGTGTGGGCCGAGGTAATGACGTAGCACCCTGGGAATATTCTCCCTCACGTTTTCTCTTTTATTGTACTATTACTACATTGGTTTTAAAAAAGAAAAGAAAAAAGTTTCACTTTTTGAAACAAAAAGCTCTTTCCACTTATTTGTAAGTTAATTTTTAATTTAGTATTTTTTTTCTACTTTCCAGCTTGATTATTGCCTCTAAATCTCATGGTTTTGTATTTTCTACATGATAAGCAGCTCTAATAATGGTCTGCTAACTGTGTTTTCATAGTTTTTCCTAGTTTTGACATGATCTGCTCTCATAGTTTTTGTAAATGTTTTTTTTAAGTAATAATTGTATTGCATTTTCCTGTATTTTTTAATCCAAACTTTAGCAGGGAAAACATTTGTATGATAAGAAATAGTACCCCCCCCCCCCCAAAAAAAAAAAATAAAAAAATAAAAAAATACTGTTCTGACCATAATTTTTGCAAGATTATTTACATCTACACTGGTTTTGCTGAGTGTGGTCTTGGCATGTTTTACATATAATTTCATCTATTTCAAATAACATTTGTTCCCACATAAGTATAGTTTACATTTTTTAGTTTTTTCTTAGAGCCAGGAAACGCTGTAGGGTTAGCTATACAAACAATTTGAGCCAAGAAATTTGAGTGTGATGGATTCTAGTCATAAGCCAATGCCTCTGTCTGATCCAGGACCTGGTGAAGAGTCACCTGATGTATGCTGTGCGTGAGGAAGTGGAGGTCCTGAAGGAGCAGATCAAGGAGCTGATCGAGCGTAACTCGCAGCTGGAGCAGGAGAACACGCTGCTGAAAACATTAGCCAGCCCAGAGCAGATGGCCCAGTTCCAGGCCCAAGTTCAGACCGGCTCCCCATCTGCCCCTCCAGCCGCTGCCCCAACGGGACCACCAAGCACCGGCACCCTCGCCCAGCCCGCCTCACACAGCTCTGGTCCTTCTGCGTAGCCCGGCCGGCGTGGATAGACAGACTGAATGACTTACAGTTTTTGAGTTCTGCTTCAGCTGCAGAGCCAAACTATGCTTTCTACAGCAGGAGGTTACGCTGTTGAGACAAGAATTTGCACATATTTATCTTTTGAAGGCTGCACCCAGCAGGACAAGCAGTGCTGTGCTCTTTGGCACAGTGGAGGGTGACAATCTTGAGATTTCTGTATGGGGGGTTGTTTTCATAGGAGATTAAATCATCAAACATTTGCCAAAAAATCCTTGGTCATCAACAAGAATGTCTTACCAAGAAAAAAAAACAACTCATCAGTGATGATAATGTACCTAGCGCTAGATTTAAAGAAATCACTGTGCCTGTCTCTGGGTTTTAAGTGATATACTGATGATGGAGAGGTGGGAGATGGAGGATTGTATTGGTTGTTACCTATTTTGCTGAATGATGTACATAAAAGTAGTACTCTATCAAGGCCAGTTCTTAAATGTTGATAGAGACTTGAGAGAAGAAAAAAGAAATCTTCTCTGAGTGACAGATGAAGAATGTGAGTAATTATCATAACCAAGTCCCCATCTGGAATGGGGGAGTTGAAAGGGAGGGATGTTAGGGGGTGGGAGGTTATTTTGAACAACACTTGGCAGTGTTGACGATGTTACTTAAACTGTGGGTTGGTGGGATGAACAAAACATGGTTTCTTATGGAGATGATAATCTATTTTCAGTATTTCACGCTCCTCATTTTTGCCCTCAGCAGAGCTCATTGTTGCTGTTTTCTCAACCCTGCAGTGGCATGTAATTTAAACTTTGACAGGGCTGAGACATTGGGCTAAGCTGCAGTTCTTTTTTTCCCCTCCCAAAAGTTTGATGGGCAGAAGATGTACATTTCTGTATAGTGTAACTACAATGTAAAATAGTGAGGGGGAGAGGAAGTTTAAAAGAAAAAACAAAAACAAACAAAAAAAAAAAAAAACAACAGATGTTATCTAGGTCACAGAGATTGATGCAGATGTGCAAGGATCAGGTGGTCTTGGCAGGTCTGTGTCATCTATTTTTAATGCTGTATTTTCAGGACTGTGGATTGACAGGAAGGTTAGGTTATTTAACTGACAACACACCACCAACAATGTCCTAATCCTTTACTGCAACTCTGACTGTAAAACAACTTTCACATTGCTCATTTTGTTTCTGAAGAATTGCACTTTTTTTTTTCCCTTTCTTGTTTTTTTTTTTGTTTTTTTGTTTTTGTTTTTTTAAGTTTTTGACAGTGACTTTACTTTTTGGAACTTAAAAATGCAACCTTGGGGAAAAAAAAAACACAAACTGTAGAGATGTTCTTTCTTTTCATTCTGTGTATCAGTCGTATGCTCATGTTCTGTGCATGTTTCCGCAAAGACCGGATGAGAAAATGTAACAAATACCTACAATTGCACTTGACAGCTGAACTTCATAACCTTCAATAAACATGCTTAAGGAAGAATAACAACCTGATCACTATCTCATTCTTAGACTGCAAATGTGAACAATGTCTGCAGGCACAGAGAGGTGTAGTCTTCTGAGCAGATGGTCATTTTGGTCAAATTTAAACGGGAATCTAACTTGAGGCTGGAAGTGTCCTCTGTTTGGACGTGGAGAGACCGCAGTTTTTATTAACTTCCTGCATTTCAGGGATGGAACACATTCAGAGTCATGTTGGAGCAATAAAGCTTTAACCCTTTGATGTGCCCAAGCACATTTTTGTGCTTTTGATTTATAACATATTTTATCTTTTTTTTTCAGGCATGCTATTGATGATACAGGTTGCACATTTTTTCTCATTTTTTCTGTTTCTCATCTTTACACCATTGTGAACAATGTAGACTAAAATGCTTAAGTTAAGCATCCTACACACAAAAATGTCCATATAGGAATCCATTCAAATCACTGTTTTTGCTCCATTTGGCTGGTTTAAAGAAGTAAAGAAAAAAGTAAAAATGAAATAATGCATATAGATAAATGTTGCTGCTAATTTTTCACATAAACCAGGCTGTGATAATCAAAGCATAAAAGTCCAGTTTGCATGAAGGAAATTGGAAATATATCAATTATTGTGTTTGTTTGTTTTTAGACCACAAAAGGGAGTTGCATCATGACACAAACCGAAAATTCATCAGTATTCGATGTATGATTAAGACTGATGCTACTTGATTTTTTTTTCAGTTGTTTGAAAAAAAAACAAACAAAAATAACATTTTTATAGCTTGTTTTTGTTACGTGCACATTTACATGTGAAGGGACTTGACTTTTTTGAAGGTGCAGCTAAGGGTTAAAAACTTTGTCATGTTGCCATTCCATCATTTAATAGATGTTCTAGTGTAGTGATACTGTGCGATACTTCAGGTGTGTGCAGAATGTGGTTTTGTGTTGCGATGTCGGTCCGTATTCACCCCTGGGAACCACAGCTGAATCCAGACAGACCAGAATAATTTACTCATCCTAGAGGAAAAGAATTGGGAATGCTGGCCAGGATGTCCATCCACATCACCTCAAAGCCTGGACAAAATGCTCCCGCCCTTGGTCAAGGTAAACGTGCAGGTTTGTTTTTTTTTTGGGCACAGAAAAGGTTTAGCTCCATATTGTAATGCTTGACAAATATTTCTTTGGAGAACATGCTGTACAAGCTTTTAAAAATTTCAGTGACTTTCTCAGGGATTTGTCAGAGTGGAAATGCTCTTTACTCCTCAGAGTCCCGGCCTCTCAATGAAACCAAATCAATTTTTAGCAAACATCCTTGAGACCCTCTTGACCTAGTCTGTCAGAATATAGTCTTTAAATGTAATTTTTAGCCCAGTTCTGCTCCTGTGTTAACTTTTTCATGAAGTGTTTTAGACCTAAAATGCAGGGATTAATTCATACTGACGTATGAAATTAAGACAAAACAAATGCCTTGTTTTTATACAGTCAGCAATGATATAAAATATATAATAAAAGGAAGATTGTTTTTTTTCTCTTAATTTGCAGTTTTGCTTTCTGTGATGGTGATGTTTCATTTCTGTAAAATTCAGCATCCTTGAAAAAACTCAGATTATAATCTGGTTTGTTTTATGCCTCAGCCAAATAATAGCAGAACGTACTCTCTGGAACCTTTCTCTACATGCATTTGATCATCTTTGATACATTTCTATCTCACAAATGTGAAAAGCAGGTAAAAAGTCGGGTGGTCACGTTAAGAGCAGACATGTTCAGGTAAACTTCATATCTTCTGTGAAGCACGGGGGTGGAGCTATTATGGTTCTGAGGCCAGCTTTCCAGGACAGATTTAATCTTCAAATACTTGAAGCAGATTTCTAGGTTATGTGAGGTCACCAGGCTGTTGACTTGTCAAACCTGTTGCCCCTTTTCAGCAGTAAAACACATCAGCACTTTTAATCTGAGTAGTGTGTCAGGTTTATTTATAAAGCACATTTAAAACACTGCTCATGATTTAAGTTCTGCATATTAAAAATAGAAAAGGCAACACAAATGCCAAGACAATAAATATATATGAAAATGGACTCATACAAAATTAAAAGCCAGGCAAAAGAAAAAGAGAAAAAAGAGTTTTGAGATGAAACTGAAGAACGGGCAGCGCTGAAGGCTGCAAAGGCTCGGCCTGCTCTGTGCGACAACCTGTGCCCTCATAAACATGGCGTCTGCACACTGCAAAATCACAATTGAAAGTGGGCCCTCTCTAAATGCTTAACATTTTATTGATAAAAAACAAACAAACATTTGGCACACTGTTAGCAGGAATCACTAGTGGGACGCTCACACCTTAAAGGATATCCCCTCCCCCACTTTTCAAATGGGGTTGTGTGACGTTCTCCTGCCGTAGATGTTGATCGTAGATGGCATTCCAGACTGAACACTATAATACTCCAAACTGAGATTGCAGAGCCACACAAGCCCATTTCAAAAGTAAATAAATATCCCTTTAACAAACTCATACACATGCGCCAAGCGAATAATGCGACACATGTTCTCCAGCCGACGTGGTTTAAGACTGTCCATAGAAAAGCTGTCAGTACCACAGACTGCAGCACTGTAAACGCTGATTGAGGGCAGGGATTTGTCCGTGGGGGGTCATGGTCAGGAGGAGCATCTTAGCTCTGTCTCTGGGCCTCTAGAGGGAGGTCGCGAGTGTGCAGGCACGGGACAGCCGGGCTCAGTGAGGGCATGAGGAAGGGTGTGGGAGTCCAGAGTTTCCCCCCGAGTCACATCCCCATACGGATGCTCTGGATGATCTGAAATATGGCTGACAGCACACACACACACACACACACACACCGACTGGTCAGACCACGAGTTCAAAAGGTCACGATAAGTCAAAATGTTCTCTGTATAAAACCAGCCTTTACCCAGGTGCTTCAAAACTTTACAAAAACACATTATTTTTACCTGTAGATGTACACATATAGATATATAAAAGTACCTGATCCACATACAACAAAAACAAAGAGGGCAAGCAGCCAGGGACCCACTGGATACTTCTCCTCCTGTGGTCTCTATGTGAAGGAATCACACACGTTGTAGATTAGAATAACTGATAGAAAAAACAGAAACAAAAGAAAGGACAAAAATAATGCTGGAAACCAAAAGTAAAACTGCTTGATAAAGATGCTCCTCTTTTCCAGCTCTGCTTATGTTGCCTGTTGTTCCAGTTTTTATCTCTTTTTTTTCCCGCTTGCACATACAACCATCACTTATCTCATTTTTGTTTGTTTTTTTGTCCTTTTTCCAGAAGTTAACAAGATGAAGCAGCTGCTCATCAAAAATGCCCACAATAACAACTATGTGGTTGTGCTGAAAATACCCCAGCGTCTCATCAAGGTGCAGTGTTTGTGCAGGGTTAGCGTCTTTTTTTTCCCCTTTTCCCACATTGAGGCTCCTCATGCCAAGGATCAGCCTCATGATGATGTCATCTGTTTGAACATGTTACATGTTTGCGGGGGAAGCCTTTACAGTCAGGAGTGACGTCAACAAAGCTGGAGAAGAAGAAAGGAGGTGGAAAAATACTTTTCAGACACAGACAGGATGAAGTTGCAGTTTTACTCTGTTTAAAGATGGTGAGAGATTAGGATAACCAGAGGATAAAATGAAAAAAACAAACACACTGGCAGACCTTTTCCACTGCATCACACAACACCCCTCAGTCTGCCTTCTTGATCCTGGCGTCAGGTACAGTATAAGAGCGATGACAAAACTACCCCCACAGACAGACTGAACCCAAGATATTTAATGTTTTGTCTCGTCAGCTTCATTTCATCTTCCAAACACTAATCAGCTACAACATTATGACTACTTCCAAGTGACAAGAGTGAACACTGGTCACTGCAGTGTTCTGGTGGGAAAACCTGCATCCTGGCAATCCCATGAATTTCATTTTTGCACTTGCAACTTACAGAGCTGCCTCAGACCCCATAGACTGTACAAAAAGAACTGGACAAACACCCTGTGATGTCATTATTTGGATTTCTGAAGAGCTGGTTTGAAGCCTTTTTTTGTCAGAGCTCTGGATGGTATCATATGAGATTGATCAAGAGTTAACTAACTGACTGCGGCTTCAGGCTCCTTGTCCAGAGGTGGGCACAGGGGGCATGTGGGATGAACAGTTAAACAGTGGGAGTGTTAACTGTAGTCAAAGAAAGAAGGATTTCAGATCATTTTTGGAAGAAAAGGGCACCATGAGCTCCAGATGAGAAGGATCATCAAGACCAGGGGTGTCAAACTCAAGGCCTGCAACTCCATTTTATCTGGCCTGCCTGTGTGCAAAGACAGGTTTTGAATGTGAGAGCTGACACCAATGGAAGAACTGAGGTGGAGAAAGGTTTATGTCAAAAAGTCATGATTAAGCAAACGTTTGAAAAAGATTTTAAAACAAAAAGATACTAATTTTAGTCAAAACTTGAGATTATTATTATTATTATTATTATCATCATTATTATGAAACAACAATTGTGATTTGAGGACAAAAAGTTAAATTAGAAATTTTAAAACCATTGTAATTTTAATGTCAAAATTGTGCAAAAAGCTTATATTTTCCAAAAAAAAAATTGTACATTTAAGTTAAAATGTCAAATTTGTGACCATATGATAAAAGGTCTTGGTTGGGGAAAAAAAAGTCTTGATCTTTCAAAATTTGCAGAAAATGTAGTTTTTAAAAAACAAAACAAAAGATTATTTAATTTATGATTTAAGGAAATCATGTGATTGTAGTACAAATTAATCAATTTTTACAATAAAAGTAGCTAATTTTGTGAAATTTGACATTTAGACAAATTCAGTTTTTTTGTGAAAAAAGGATGCAAACCTTTTTTTTGTTTTGTGATTATACAAGAAAAAAAACGTGATTTTTAGACTAAAGCCTCAGTGTTATTATAAAAGAATAGCAGTCCCAGCTGAGACACAGACCTCGGCCTCCACAGTCAAAAAGTTTTTTCTTCATTTTCCCTCCAAATGGAGATTCAGATGCTCACTTGTCCTTGCTGTGAAATTTGAGGGTTTTTCTGATTTGAAAAAAAAAACCAAAAAAACAAAAAAAAAACCTTTTTAATTATTTTATATACAAGTCCAGGAACTATAGCAGGAAACAAATGTGGCACAAATCTGCTGGTTGAGACAATATGGTAACCATGGCGATGATGTGGCCCAGGATGAACTAGAGTTTGACACCCCTGCTCCAGACTCTTATCAGCATGAAGCCAGACTGTGTGATGAGTTATATCTGCACCCACAACAAAGGTCATTAATGTTTCTGTGATGGCAGCACTATTGAGGAAAGTACCATATGCTGCCTGCCAGAGAACTTCTTTTCCAGGGACTGAATATGACGCAAAACTGCGTTCTGTGTGCATTACAAATATAAGGCTAAGAAGTTAAATGACAAGACAAAATATGAAATATCTCGGGTTCATGTCTGCAAAAGTCAAAGTAAATGTAAAATTAGTATTTCCCCCCCATTCTATTTATTATTTAACCCTTTGCACGACTACACATCAACTCATACGCCTGGTGTTCATTTGATACATGCAGCAGCAGTCAAGTCATTTATGTAATTTACCATTCAATTTAACGCAGCTTGTTCGTCAGCAAAATGAACCATATCTGAACACATTACTCTGAAATCTAACATCAGCTTGGACGGGTACATACTACATGTGTCTGAGTCACGCTCTCAGCTGCATGTGTGAAAGAAACAGCTGGACCCACCACCATCGTCTGCTGGGTTCACCTAACATCTGGCTGTCAGTGAGCGGCTCACCAGCGTCTTGGCGACGTTTCCTCTCTGCGTGATGTTCTTGCTGTGTTTCTCGTTGGCCATGCGGATCCTCTGTTTAGCCACCATCTTCCAGAGCGCCGGGAGCGATTTACTCCGTTTATCCCGTTATTTTCTGATGCTGCGGGCTGACGACAGCACCATGCGTCAAGTTAGCGTGACGCTGTAACAACCGAGCCGGAAACTCAAGGGCTGAGTTTCAAAACAAGAGCATAGTCCTGATAGTAAAACGGTGTGGCATTTCAAGAACACGCATGAGACAACGTGTTGGATTTAACGCGAGCCTACTGGTCATTCATATTATTATTTCGTTCATTACTATATATTTATATGATGCAAACGTAATGTTAAACTGTTATTTTGAAATATGTAAAAGGAAAAGTACTGAGTGTTGTGTAGCTTTACAACGGTCCTCCTTCGCACCTGGCGGAGATGAGAGCAATAAATGCTCTCATTAAAATAAAGATATTATTGTAGCCTCCCTCCCACAACTTGACTCAGTTTTTCTTTAGGTCTTAAATAAAATGTCAGTGACGTGATTTGGTCAAAATGCCACAGAGACACGGTTGTCTTTATAATATCATCTCTGTTTTTGCTGGAAAGTTCCGAGTTCCGAGTCGGAACTGGAATGTTGCCTGAAGTAAAAAATTTAGTTTTTTTTTCAAAACTGAATACTATTGCACCATTGTACCAAAATATTTTATATATTCATATATTTTTTGAGTGTGATTTTGGCTGACTTATCTAACCCTATACCTTAACATATGCTGATCACAATTATGACCACTGGCAGCCAACATGAGTAAGCACTCATCTTGTTAGAGTGCAATGTTCTGCGGGGAAAACCTTCAAACTTCATGTGGCCTTTATGGAATGGGTTTCCATGGCTGAGCAGCTGCATCCAAGCTATACATCAATGAGTGCAATGCAAAGTGTCGGATGCAGCGGTGTAAAGCATGCTGCCACTGGACTCTAGAGAAGTGGAGTGACAAATCGCACTTCTCAATCTGGGAATCCGATGAATAAGTCTGGCTTTGGAGGCTCCATACCCAACAATTACTGCTAAAAGTACTTCTAAAAGTACTTCTAACTTCCAAATTGGAGGTTGCCACTTGTACTTGTCTGACTTTATTGTGCTGAGTGTAAAGTTTGATGTAGGGGGGATTATGGTGTGGGGTAGTTTTTCAAGAGCTGGGTTCCATTGAAAGAAACTCTGAATGGTTCAGCATACTGAGAAATATTGGACAATTCCATGCCCCCAACTTTGTGGGGACAGTTTGGAGATGTGTATATATAGGCTACATATATGTATGTGTATATATATATATATATATATACACACACACACACACACACATAGGAATGTGGTCCCTAAGGCTTGTTTTGGATTAAATCAGAATCTCTTGGGTTGATGAATCATTACAACCCATTTTCCCATTGGTCCATGCCAGGCCCAGTATTCATTTTCCTGCCTGTAGACTCAGCAGTTGACTCATTAGGCTGCCTTAAATTATAACCTACAGGGAGCACTACCTGCATACAAAAACTGAAAATCAGTATGACTTGTCACGCATGACTTGTAAATAGTGATGCAACAGCTACAAACCACTACAGGAGATCCTTCCTGCCCACCGCTATAATCATCTATAATGATACTTAAATAATGAAGGTTGCTGCAACCTATAATTTTCCTTCAGGGATTAAAAATAAGTATTATTGTGATGAATTAAATAGAAATAACAGCCTTCAGTTTGACGATGCAGGGAATAAAAAGAAAAAAACTCAACTTCAACTCTACACAATAAAGCCAGTTTTAGTGAATATGATATGCTTCTGTGTCAGTCTCTGCTCACCTGCATCACTCACTTCCTCTCGCAAGAGCAAGCTGGCTGCTGAGAGTGAAAGCAGGGCAGCGACAGACCTGGGTTGCCTAGCAACTGAATCAAAGAGAGACCCAAAAACTCTACCAGTCGGGAGAAGATGAGATGGATGCACTGATCTCAACAGCTGACTCATAAGTAACAGTGGACTGATGTGTGTGTTATATTCTTATACTGTTAGTAAAAAGGGAGGGATTCTCTTTAATGCCTCAAGTACTGAAGATAATCATCCGATGGACTTAATTAAAACCATCTTCAGAGAATAATATTACCTGGCCAGAGGGAATCTTGTTTTGTTGGTGTTTTTCGTCTCTTACAGTCCGGCATACAATAAATGATATGTAAAACAGATGCATTGGTTAATGAGTGCATCTCTAATGTTTGCTGCTGAAATAACTGCAGCTTTGCCATCTCCTATGTGATTCCATAATAACATAATATCTAATTGAATTCTACTATTAGGGTAATTTTGTTTGGCTATAAAAGTGCGAGTATTGCTTTAAATGTTAGGTCTGCAAGATACTGATCATTACAACAACTGGCTACAGTCACTTGTCAGTCTAGCATCTTGATGGAGAGATGAAGGTTCTGTCGCCCCAGTTTGCAAAAAGAGCAAGTTTCAGTTAACAATTCTCCCCGAAAACACCAGAAAATGGTCGTCCCTTCTTGTCTGAGAAAGGCAGCAGAAGTCAACAGAGGTTTTGGCTGCAGATCAAATGTCCCTGCATGTTCAAAGCCAGCATCAATGCGTGACCTGGTTTTGAAGCCTCTCACTTTCCTCTCCCTGGGGAGCTTCATTGTTTATGTGCGTGCGAGAGAGAATCAGAGAGGACCTGAGTTGTACTGCAGGGAATAAGAGTATCAGTAAACCAAAAACAAAAAGGTGTATGAATAAAAGCGAGAAGAGAGACGGATGCGAATGCAGATGGAAAAGCTAAAATAACTTACACTGGAGACTTGATGAGAAACGTTCTGGAATCACCTGACATAGAAAAAACATTTACATCTAATTTGCTTCAAAAGCAGAGGCTACATTAAAATTCAGTTTTGAGACATGACATAAATGTGATTCAATTGCCAAACAAGTGGCTCTTTTTCATTATGTTTGTTTCACTTGCCATGGATTTAATTCATTTAGATTGTAACAACTTTAATCTACCTTGTCCTGTCTTTAGTCCTGCAGCGTTGTGACATCACCTGAGATCTCACTTATCTGACACATTTCAAATGTCTGTAAAAGAAAGGATTTGCATTATTTTAAAATATGGTACAAACACAGTCTTGTGCTAATAACCCCTAACTTTGTCTTGTTTAATTAATTATTTTTTAAATAGTTTTGTTTATTTTAGATCAGAATAAAAATTATATATCATAGTATATCATAATAGGTCACAGTATAATTGAAAATAATGTTGGTGAAGCACAAACAACATTGTGTGTAAACACAATTCCAAAAGGTAAAGACATAAGCAATGGACAGATCCGTCTAAAGTGGAGCTGTTTAGCACTATGTTTATTAAAAACTAATCAAAGCATTTAACCAGAAACACCTTATACCTACTAACAAATATAGCAGTCGATAGGCGATGATTTGGCACCGTTTTGCACACAGTATTAGGACACCTTGCAGTAAGTTGACCATAAACTCCTCCATATACGGAGTAGTCTCAAGGCAAACGTAAGAACTGTGTGTCTGTCTGTCTGCTAAAGCTCAGCCATGAGTAGAACAATGATCCAGATCTATGGTGTCAATTCAGAGCCTAATGTCTTGTGAATCAAAATCCAAAAACTGACAACTAAATCTGTGACTAAGAAATCAAAATATGTAACCAAGACTTTTTTTCTCAGTTAAACTTTCCTTTTCTCTTCTTTTCTATCAGTTCTAAAAGCATCTGTTTTCGAATCATCTGTCTCAGCTGCGCTTCTTCTTATTGCGGTTGCAATTCTGATATGAGTGTCAAATCAGAGCCACGTCAATCAACAGCAGAGGAGGCGGGACATGCTGTAGCTGACTCACCGGCTGCCGAACAACCTGATAATCTTTGTCTGGTGCATCATTTCTTTCACCTGTTATTTTCATATTGTGTTGATATTCCGAAATCACCCCAGCAAGGGCCTCGATTACGACTTTTGTAGTCAGGTTCACACAAAGGAAGATGCATGTCTTCATCTGTGATTGCAGCTGGGAGGGTCTGTCTGCTGAGGATTGGTACGATTATGAGTGATTGTGAACAGGGAAGGACTCACGGCAGCCCCCACTGCTCGTTGAGAAGAGTAACGATACCTGCTTTCACATCACTCCCCAAAAGTCCCAATAATAGACAAAAGTAGCTTGATTTGTTGTCAATCAAGAAGAGTCACTAGAGAGGTCTGAATACTTGCTAAATGTAGCGATAAAGTCACCAAGTCGGTGACATTCCAAGATTTTGGAATGACCAAGTCAAAGTCTAGACCTCAACCCATTTGAAATGCTGTACTGAGTCTGTAAGAGAGCTGCGGAAAAAAAAACCCACCCAGAAATCAATTAATAGACACAAATGGACCAAAATTCTTCCACAAAGATGGGAGGGAATACTTCAACTTATTGCTGCTAAAGGTTAAGCTACAAGCTGCTGCATCATGGGAGTAGATTGTGTTTGCCCCCCAATGATTAATTTTCCTTTTTGGTTTAAATTTCGTGAAATATTGACTGGCACAGTCGAAAAAAGTGTTATGTTGTTGTTCATCTGAGGTTGTATTTACCTAATACTTAGACCTACTGTGATCTGATTTTTATTATGTTTTTACACACACGCAAAAGGAAGAAAAAACACAAAACAGGACTAAGAGAGTGGCCACTGACTTGTCAAACGTGACTGTGTAAAGGAAAACTGCATCACCATGATTAACAAAATAAATTATTCAAAACTGAGACAGCGTTCATTTGAGTATCTGTTGAGAATTTACTGTATGAGGTCATGTGTGCAGATGATTTCCAACCTGCTTTAACACTGAATTTTGAATGTACCCATGAATTTAACAGAACATCCAAGAAGTGAAGGCTGTTTACTGCTCCTCTGAAATTATGCAAAAAGTCTGCAGGGTTGGATTTGAAAGAGTTTGTTTGCATGTGTGAGGCTGCAGCTGAATTTTAGATGACTTAAATATGGCAATCTTCTGTCATGGCTGTGAGAGATCCAGTGCAATCTGAGAGAGGTATATTTGACCTAATTTCTGGTGCATTTACCTCAACCCTGCTGTGCTAATTATGGTCTAAACTCAACTTGTGGAGAACAAACATGTACTTCAACCTCCGCACGAGAGGAGGGTAAACAGTAGTTAACCCTGGCAAAATAAAGCTGAAACATTAGAAATAAATTCAGGTAAAGAGAGAAAGCGAGGGAGTGCTGTGGCAGGCGAGGGAGGGAAGGAAATATTTGACGTATGCACGCGAGGGTGTGTCATGAACAAAATAAGCTCTGTATGAAAACAAATAGGTTGAAACTTATTTCATCCCAAACAAGCTCCCTTGCTTTTTTTTTTACTTCTTCACATTAGTTGGCCTTGTTCCTGGCCGAGCCCCTCCCACGGGCCTTGATGCTGCTGGGCCAAACAGAGCTTCATGTGTAATTTCATACATAGCAACACACAGAGACCAGCTCATTTATCCTCAGCCTATTTCATGTCAGTGAGCGGGGGGGTCCAGCCTCATTGCTGTGGGCTGCAGCGTAGCCGCTCAGACTCTGAATTCCTCTGTGCTGCTGGGATGAATGAGCACCACACTTCCCAACACATAAGCGCGCACCTTTAACCACCTTCTGGAAAGGCCAAACTGGCCTCCTGCTCCATGTTTTTTCTCAAAACCAATCAAACACTTTTTTTCTCTCTCAAAAACATATAGCCAAGCAGTTTAAAGGATTAAGACACAAATATTTACAACTGGCTGCATGTGCGCTCCAAAAATCCCCATTTAGCCGGAAAATGAATCCACTGTGTCACTTTTCTGTTAAAATCCTGTTCGTAAACAGTTTAGACAATGTGGTAAAAATGACTTAGTATTGGTTAATAAATTATTTACCACACCTTATTCATTAGTTGCAAGACATTTATGCAAATTTGTGTTGCATAAAGAAAGGAATCTAAAACTAATGAATAAAATAATGAAGAGTGACTGTGCAACTCTTTCCTTTTCTACTATGTTGATGCGTTTGGTTGGTTTAGCTGCATCTAAAGGATGTTTTGTTGCTTTTGGACATTTGTAAAATTTAATAATTTTAAAATCTGAAACTTTTTTTACTTTTATTTTTTCGTCAAGAGAAGAACAAATGTTACCACAGTAAAATAATAAATAAAATAAAAATAAAATAAAGTAAAAAAGGTTGGAGAGCAGTGTAAATATAAATGTAAATCAAGTCATTATTCAATGATTTGCATATCTCATCAAACGTCATAATTTATCAATAGAAAAAAGAACCTATTTATTGTTTTATCATCAATCTACAGTATACACAAAAACTACAAAAATATTAGAAGAATCTGGAGAAATCTGTAAAAGACACCTGCAATCATATCTATCACAGTACTGTGAAAACAAATATGATTTTGTAAGATTTTCAGATAATTACATTCGATTTTATTTACATTTTACAAAGTATCCCAAGTGTTTTGGAATTGTGGTTGTATGATTGAAGGGAAAAATAAAGTCCCCAAAAGAACCACATAAAAGAACTTTGGTTGCCATGGAATGAGTTACTGTGAGATATATTGTGCTATTTGGGCAGGGATATACCAGCTGATGTGGCGTTTTCCATCAGGTTGTATCATTAAAGGTGCAGTGACATCATCTGTGACCTCACGTCAAGACCTTATGAGATCTTATGTGATGATTTCTGGCTATTGAACTTAGCAATTATAGCTTCAGCCATGAAGAAACCACCTGCAGTAATTCACTTCTATTTGACAGACCAGAATATTCAGCTGATTTTTGTTTGCATGTTCAAATCTGTGTACCATTTCAATTAATTTGAGAAGTACATGGAGTACAGAGAAGTCAGAGAATACGATTAACCAGAGCACAATGAACCTTCACGCTCCCTCAGATCTTACTGTGGTCATTTTCCTCAGAAAAAGGTGACTTGTATTACTTCTTTCTCTTTATCGCTGGTCGCACACATCCCTGTCAAACGTGTGGACACAGCAATCTGCAGGATGCAGAATATAGTGGACAAGTGTGCAAAACTAGCCAAAACTTAAGCTTTCAGCCAGTAATTTATGAAAGATTGACTCATTTACTGCCATAACCTGATCAACATACCCTTTTCATTTTTAGGTGGCTGCAATTAAGATTCAAAATGTTGTAACATCCACTCTTTCCAAGTCTCCCGTCTCTGCTCTCACTGCAGTCCTCAAGCAGCCACTTACTTCCCATTGGATTTTAGAGCAGAGTTTTAGTACTGATCCTCAAGACACTTGTATTAACAATATGAGCCTTTCAGTCGCAAACAGAAGAGCTTTTACATCTGTGACTTCCCGAGTTATTACACTGCAGCTAAAAAGTATTATTATTGGTTCAAATGTAAATCAGCCTCTTCAAGTTCTCATAATACAATACAAATACAAAAATAACAATAAAAATGCAAATCTTGAAGTGGCCTCTTATTTGGTCCACTACTTCAACTATTCATGCTTAACTAAGCTTATAGTTAGTTTCAATTAGAGCACAAAACATTTAAATGTGTGTTTTTTTGAATTTTCTTGTTAAACTGAAAGTGAAAGGGCAAATAAACAGTTTTCCCAAAATGTAAAAGCCTAAAAGATCCATTTTCTGAATTATAGCTGTACTCACATTTGCCACGTTTAAAACAGCTGATTCTGCCATCAGTGCAACACTTTTATTAACAAAAAAACAAACAAAGAAAACTGAAATATCACTCCCTGTGAAAGAAAGGTGTGTTAGAAGGGCACAAAGATCACTTTGATGTCACTGGTTCCACTTTGATAATTGAACTGAATAATAACAGTTTGTCCTCTGAGGGAAATTATACTTTTGTAGTGTAAATTACTTAGAAAAATCTACAACCCCAATTCCAAAAAAGGTCGCCGTGTAAAACATAAATAAAACAGAATAAAAGAGTTACACGCAGAACATAAAGATGTTGAAACAGACTG